>JAREIK010001494.1:75274-122715 GCA_029783825.1 Sapria himalayana | reverse complement strand
ATATTTATATATAGACAGATAGACATATAGTTAGATATATAGACAGACAAACTGAAAACACTAAAAGATAGATAGACAGATAGATCGATATTTTGGTAGATAGATAATATATATATAGGCTAGCAAATAATAGATAAACCTATAGATAGATAAATAGCAAGTCAGAAATATATATCAATATATAGAAACTTGACAAAATGATAGAAAGATAGATAGATAAAATTGTAGATGGATAGATAGATATATATTTAAGTTTATAAATAGATAGATGATAAGTAGATTGATAGAAAGATATATAGGTAGATGGTAGGTAGATAGATATCAATAAAAATATCAAATAGAAAAATATTTTGTTTGATTAATGGATATAAAAATATTTTGTTTGATTAATGGATAGAAAAATATTTTGTTTGATTAATGGATAGAAAAATATATAATTAAAAATATATATATATATATATATAGATATACAGATAGATAGTTAGATTGGTTAATTCTTTGATAGATTGATCGACATATTGAAAGCTAGATAGAGAGATATGCAGATAGATAGACAAAATGATAGCTAGTCAGATAGACAGAAAGAAATATATAACAAATAGACAAATATAAAGTTATATATATAGATAGACAGATACACAGATAGATATATAGATATATAGATATATAGATATATAGATATATAGATATATAGATATATAGATATATAGATATAAATATATATATATATATATATATCGTAAGATAGATAGATAGATACTCATATTGATAGATAGATAGATTTATTGATTGATTGATTGATAATCATATTGATAGATAAACATATACACAAATATACATTTGACATATAGATTGATAAATATAAAGATTGACAAATAGATAAATAGATAGATAGAAAAGTAGACAGACAGTTATTTAGTTAGATTGGTATATAGATTGATTTATTGCTAGATAGATAGTTATATAGATAGATAGATCGAAAAATATATCGATAGATATGCAGATATAATGATAGATACAAAGATAGATAGATAGTCATGTATATAGATTGATAAAAAGAAATAAACTTGATAGAATGATAGACATATATATAGAAAAAGAAATAGATAGATAGATAAATAAAAAGATAGACAAATAAATAGATAGTTTTATGGATAGAAAGATAAACATATAGAGAAATAAATAAATAGACAAATAGATAAATAGATAGATAAATAGACATATTGACATATTGTCAGATAGATTAATAAACACATAAAAAGATAACAAATTTATAGAAATTAAAAAGATAGATAAATAGGTAGATAAATAGATAGATAACTAGAGAAATTATAAGATAGATAAAGAGTTAGAAAGATAAATAGATAGAGAGAAAAATATGTGGATAATTAGATAGATAGTGAGATAGAAGATGTCTAAATAGATATATAGATAGATAAATAGATAAATTGATAGAAAGATAGATAAATAGATAGAAAAATTGATTGAAATACAGAGAGATAGATAGATAGATAAATAGACTGATAGATAGATATACAAATAGATAGATAGATAGACAGATAGACAAATAGAAAGATAGATAGATAACTAGACATATATACAGATAGAGAGATTGATAGATAAACAGATATATAGATATATAGATAGATAGATAGAAAAATAGTGATATAGGAAGATAGAGAGATAGATAGAAAGATAGATAGTCTAATAGACTAATAGCTGATAGATAGATAGATAAACAAATAAAAAGATCGTAAGATAAAACATAGATAGATTGATAGATAGACAGATAGAGATATATATATATATAAAGATAAATAGATATAAACATAGATATACATATAGACCATTCGATAGATAGATAGATAGATAGATAGATTGACAGACAGACAGACAGATAGATAGACATATAGACAAATAGGCATATAGACTGTTAGATATATAGTCAGATAGACATATAGATAGATAAACAGTTATACAGATAGAAAGATAGATAGATAGACATATACACAAATAAACAAATAGACATATAGACAAATAGATTAATAAATAGATAGACTCATATATAGATAGAAATACTAATTTATAAATAGATAGACAGATAGATATAAAGATATTTAGATATATAGATAGATAGGCAAGTAGATAAATATATAAACAAAAAGATAGAAAAATAGAATGATAGCATGATAGTCAGATAGATAGATAAATATATAGATATATATATATTTAAAAAGATAGAAAAATAGAGAGATAGAAAAATAGATAAATAGACAAATAGATAGATAGATAGATAAATGGACATAGAGATAGATAGATAGATTGACATATAGTTAGAGAGTTAGATTGACAGATTGAAAGATAGACTAAATGATAGATAGTTAGAAATATAAATAAGAAGACAAATTGATAGATAGATTAATAGATATATATAAATATATATAAATTTATATAGAAAAGTAGATATATAGATAGATAGATATGTTTGTAGATAGATAGGTAGGTAGGTAGATAGGTAGTTAGATAGATAGATATATAGATAGATAGATTGATCGATAACTAAATATACAAAATGATAATTAGAAAGATATATAGATATACATATGGATAGTTAGCTTTGTTGATTGATTGATAGATTTATTTATAGATTGATTGATAGATTAATAGAAATAGAGATAGATAAAAAAAATATAGATAGATAGACCGATATTACAAATAGATAGATAGATAGATAGATAGAAAAATCTTACAAATAGGCAGATATACAAATATAGATATATACAAATAGATAGATATACAATTAGATAGAGTAATTTATAGATAGTCAGATAAATAAAAAGATAGATAGATAGAAATATAAATAGATATACAATTAGATAGATAGACATATTTATAGATAAACAGATAAACAGATAGAAATATAGACAAATAGACAGATAGATAGATAGACTGATAGAGAAATAGAAATATAGATAGATAAATAGAGAGACATAGATAAATAGACAGATATAAAGATAGATAAAAAGATAGATAGATAGATAGGTAGATAGATTGATAGATAGTTAGATAGATACATTGATAGATTTATTTATAGATAGATAGATAAGTAGATAGATAGATAGAAAGATAGGTAGACAAATATAATAATAGTTAGATAAATAGATATATAGATTTTAGGCAAATATAAATATACATAGATAGATAGATAGGCAAGTAGATAGATTGATACATAAATTGATAGATGGATACAATGATAGACAAATAGATATATAAAGAAATACACAGGTAGACAAATAGAATGATAGACCGATAGATAGATAATTAAATAGAAAGAAAGAGAGATATATAGATAAATAGACAAATAAACAAATAGATAAATAGATAAATAAAAAGAGAGATTGATAGATAGTAGATAGATAGATGAAAGATAAAAAGATAGATAAATTGATAGATAGATAGATAGATAAATATATAGATATATATAAATATATAGATAGATAAATATATAGATATATATATAAATATATAGATAGATAAATAAATAAATAGATACATAGAAAGATTGGTTGTTTGATTGATAGATAGATAGGTAGACAGATAGACAAATAGATAAATAGACAGATATTATAGATATATATTTAGATAGATAGACATATAGGCAAATAGACAAATAAATAGATATATAGATAGAATGATAGATAGTTAGAAAAATAGACATATAGACAAATAGATAGATAAACATATCCACAGATAAATAGATATGTAGATAGATAGATAGTTATTCAGTTTGACAGATAGTTTGATAGATAGAAAGATAGACATAAGAAGATAAACTGAAAGAGATTGACATATGATTAGATAGATATAGAGATAGTAGACGGATAGATAGATAAATAGAGAGAGAGAGAGAGAGATATATATATATATATATATATATATATATATATATAGAATGATAGAATGATGGAAAGATAGATAAACATATAGACAGATAGAAAGATATATAGATAAATAATAGACTAAAAGAAAGGTATACAGATAGAGAGAAAGATATATAAACATATAGATATATACACAGGTTTATAGATAGTTAGATATATAGATTGACTAATAAAAGATAGACAAATTGATAGATAGATAGATAGACTAATAAATCGATAGATAGTTAGATATACAGATAGATAGATAGATAGATATGTAGATCTGCAGGTAGATAGATATATAGACATATAGAGAGATAATAGATAGACAGACAGACAGATAGATAGATGAACATATAGAAAGATAGACAACTAGATAGATAGACAAGTATATAAATAGTTAAATAGTTAGATAGATAGATAATATATATATCAACAGTTATATAGATAGATAGATAGACATATTGATAGATTGACAGAATGACAGATTGAGAAATAGACAAATAGACAGATAGAAAGATAGGCAGATAGATAGATAGATAGATAGAAAGGAAGATAGATATACAAGTAGACTAATAGACTAATAAACTGATAGCTAGATCGACATATAGACATAAATATAGATAGACAAATAGACATATAGATTGAAAAATATAAAAATAGAACATATGAAACCAAATGCACCTCTAGAGCTTAAGCTAAGTCAATAATTAATGTATAATTATATTTACTGGAATATAAGGGGAATAGCGAATATTCCCTCAAGAAACAGATTGAAAAAATTGATTTATATGCATAAAATCAATCTTGTAGCAATAGCTGAACCTATGGTGGATAAGGATCAGCTAGGACTCTACAAAATTATGCTAGGATTTGACCATGGATATGTAAATGAAAACGGAAAAAATTGGTTAATTTGGAAAAATAACCTAAACATAATAATATTAAAAGAAACAAATCAGTTAATAAATTTTAGTTTGAGTAAAGATGCAAATGAAATAATCACTATAGTTTATGCTAAAATTAAAAGAGAAGAGCGAAAAGAATTATGGAAGGATATGAGGAAAATATTTAAAGAAAACAAGCCATGGATTATAGGGGGAGATTTCAATGCAGTAAGAAGCATTAAAGAAAATAAAGGTGGAAAAACACCAAATAAGAAAGCCATGATTCACTTTAACGATACTATAATTAAAACTAATTTAATTGAGGCCAAATTCTTAGGATCTTCCTTCACATGGTGCAATAACCGGAAAAGGAAAGGTTTAATTTGGGCCAGATTAGATAGAATTTTTTATAATCTTAATTGGCTGGAGAATTATGGCTCTGCAGAAGTGAAACATTTAAATAGAACTTGTTCTGACCATAGTCCACTTTTAATCACCATTAAAAACACTTACAATAAAGGAGTATCCTTTAGATTCCAAAATGCTTGGAGTTTACAACATGATTTTTTGAATCTAGTAAAAAAATCCTGGAATATTGAGGCATCTGGAAATCCTATGCAAGTTATAAATAATAAGCTAAGTAGATTAAAAATTGAATTAAAAAAATGGAATAAGGAAATATTTGGAGATATAAATAAAAACATAAAAGATGCAGAAGAATTAGTATTAAATAAAGAATTAGAATTTGAAAAAGATCAAAGTTTAAATAATAGATATGCATTAAGTAAGGCAGAAGCTGAGTTAAAACTCAAACTTGTAATGGAAGAGGTGTTTTGGAAACAAAAATCGAAGATAAAATGGCTAAATTAAGGAAACAAGAACACGAAGTTTTTTCAAAAAGCAGCTAAACTAAAATATCAGAAACATAGAATTAGGGGCATAAAGAATAACAAGAAAGAATGGGTAGATAAAGACATAGATATTCAAACTTATTTTACAAATTTCTTTAAAAATCAACTAAGTAGT
This sequence comes from Sapria himalayana, assembly GCA_029783825.1. Taxonomy (NCBI): domain Eukaryota; kingdom Viridiplantae; phylum Streptophyta; class Magnoliopsida; order Malpighiales; family Rafflesiaceae; genus Sapria; species Sapria himalayana. The sequence goes on along the minus strand of JAREIK010001494.1, from coordinate 116,882 downwards.
AAAAATGAGATTAAAGGAAATAGCTTGTTAGAAAAGATAGGAAAAAGAATAACAAAAGAAGATAATAATATGCTAATTAAACATGTAGAAGATGAAGAAATAAAAGCAGTCATTTATAGTATTAACAAGGAGCGCGCAGTAGGACCGGATGGATGGAATAGTTGTTTTTTTTTTCATATTTGCTGGGACATAATTAAAATAGACATAAACAAAGCCATTAATAACATATTCTGTGGAGCTGAAATAGGGAAAAAGTGGGGAAGTTTTCACATAGCTCTTATTCCAAAAATAGAAAACCCACAAACTGGGGAGGATTTCAGACCTATTAGTCTATGTAATTCAATATATAAAATTCTAGCAAAAATATTACTAAATAGATTAGCCTATCTACTGCCTAAAATTATTTCAATAGAACAAACCGGCTTTATGAAAAATAGATTAATTATGGAAAACATATGTTTGGCCAAGGAAATGTGTAGAGAAATAGGAACAAAAACAAAAGGACACAATGTTATAATAAAATTAGATTTAGCTAAAGCCTTTGATAGAGTTGAATGGAACACACTCTGCTTTATTATGAGAAAAATGAGTTTTTCTAAAACATGGATAGATCTGATATACAGGTGCATATCGAACACCTGGGCTAGAATAATAACAAATGGAAAACTTGGAGAGGAAATAAAACCAATTAGAGGTATAAGACAAGGAGATCCACTCTCTCCATCTTTATTTAATTTATATCTTGAACTACTAATAGTTAACATTAAAGATAAAATGGAGAAAGGATTGATAGGTTCATTCAGAGAACCAAAAAACACTCCACTTGTGAGTTATCTGGCATATGCAGATGAAGTAATGATTTTTACTAATGGTAGTAGTAGATCATTACAAAATCTGATGAGCTTATTAATATGTATGGAAGATGAAACTGGTCAAAAATTGAATAAAAGAAAATGTCAATATATGATATCTTATAAATCCCCTCTGGCATTAACTCATAGAATCAAAAAACAAACTAGTTTTTCACACAAAAAAGGTGAAATTCTCTACATGGGCTGCCCGGTGTATGAAGGAAAATTTAAGAACGAATATCTAGAATTTCTAGTAAATAAACTGAAAAAGAAAATATTGGGATGGAAGGAGGAATTTTTAAGTTTAGGGGGAAGAATCATATTAATAAAACATGTCTTAGAAAGCATGTTAATGCATAATATTATGATTATCAAACCCTCTTGTAAGCTGATTAAAAATATAGAAAGAGAATTAGCTAACTTTTTATGGGGAAAAAAAGAAGGTAAATATAAGCTACACTGGAAAAAATGAAGAGATTTATGTTTTCCTATCCATGAGGCTGGTTTGGGCTTTGTCAATCTAGCAGACTTAGCCAAAGCATGGGCTTGTAAGAGATGGTGGAGACTAAAAGAAAATAATACATAATGGTCTAAATTTATGAGAGCAAAGTATTGTTTAAAAGATGATACTAACAATGAAAAAAACAAAAGTAAAAGCTCACAGGTCTGGACATAAATGCTCAAACAAAGAAAGATAGTTGAGAACTACTCTAAACTCACTAATAAAGGATGGAAATGAACATTAACACAAGATGGAATTTTTTCGCTTAAATCAGTTAAAAACTTAATTAGAAATAAGCAAGAAGAACATACGTTATTTAAATGGGCTTGGAAAAATGACAATCCACAAAAAATTAAAAATTTTATGTGGAAAGTCTTGTCCAACATAATTCCAACAAATACAAATTTAAAAAATAAAGGTGTTCAGCTAGTATCCAGATGTGAGTGATGTGGATCTGAGATAGAGACACTAGATCACCTATTTTCAAAAGGTAAAGTTGCAGCTGAAATATGGAAGAAACTAGGAATAGAATTACATATAAAATATGAACATATTAACCTAAAAGGTAGACTTCAAAAATGGCTTAAACAAAAAGTGTCAAGCCCTGCTCAGAATTGGATTAAAAATAATCTCCCGCTAATAGCTATCTGGTGCAATTGGAAGGCAAGAAACTATAGTAGATTTGAAGGTAGAAATATGATTATAGAGGAAATCTAGAAGGAGATAAAGGAGGAAACATGGAAAATTTGAGAAATTCATTCTATAGATTCACAGGATAAGAGCTTAGATAGAGACATTATAAATCACTGGAAGCTAAAAAAGAAACAACCAAAACAATTTAAATTCATGGGTATAAAATGGGAAAAACCACCGAAAGGAAGACTAGCATTAAACACAGATGGTAGCTTTGACAGAGACATAGGAGCAGCGGGAGGAGGGGGAGCAATTAGAGACTTGGAAGGAAAGCTAATATTAGCTTTTACTAGAAAGTTTTCAGCTTCATCAGCTCTTCACGCTGAGATTTTAGCATTAAGAGAAGGTATTATATTATGCAAAAAATTAAACATTAAAAATATAGATATTCAAATAGATTCAAAAATACTAGTAAACTTAATTAATAAAAAAGATACAACATGGAGATATGATGAGGAAATAGAAGAAATACAGCAGGAATTAAAATCATTAGACTATAACATAAAACATATTTTTAGAGAAGCAAATGCATTAGCTGATGGTTTAGCCAAAGAGGGTAAAAAGATAGGTGATCAAGAATTTAAGGAAGGTTTTTTACCGAAAAAATATAATGGTATAATAAATTTAGATAGTAAAGAAACTAATTACATTAGGAGGATTAGAGAAAACCATTGAGATTTATTTTCACCTTTACTTTGCTTGCTTTTGTCTTACTAACCATTTCAGATAATGATCTAGCCTATTAAAGAATCTACCCGGCCTTGAGGGGAGATTCCCACTAACACAGAATGGTTATGAATGTTTTATGGTACTAAAAGTATTCTATAAAATGGGTCAGATTGGGAATAGGGAAGATAAATGTTAGGAATGTAGGCTTTCTTCTTTTTTGCAGATATAAGAAAGAGAACAGAGGCAAAGCTGGACAATATGGTAACAACAAGCTGTTTGGATTGATGTCATGTTAATTATTATTGGTTTAGCAGTTTATGTCATGGGAGTCTATATATTTTGGTTCTGCTGGTCGGTCTGGAAGTCTATGTTAAAAAGGGCTTTTATGCCTGTTTTAAGAGTTTTAAACGTTTGCTGGTCGGTCTGGAAGTTTGTTTTAAGAGTTTAAATGTGTCAAAGGTGGTATGTGTTAAAGGTGCTGTTATGTCTATATTATGTATGTAAGTTTGCTCTAAGTATTAAGTTAGTTAAGAAGTCTGTCTTAAAGCGACATGGAAGAAAAACAAAGGATACACAGCTGGATTCAATGGAATGCAGTAATGTCACATCAAGATTAAGTCTAGCAATATATAAAGATTCAAAAGCAAAGAGATTACATGAATAATGGAAAAGACACCAGCAATGATATGAAGGGAAACCTCTTGAACTATGATGTTTTAAAAATACAAGGGAAAGGGGGGCAATTGGGAGCACTACCATAAAGAATATAACTATTTTGGTTGTATGCAAGAAAATCCAAGTAGACATAAGATTGAAACAAATATGATACTGAAGAAAAGAAACATGGCAAGAAGATTGTGCATTCAAGGAGATCTCTCGAGATGCTGTAAAAAAAACAAACAAAGAATTATATTCTTTGGTATATATGCAAAAAGGCATGACTAAGTTCCACACAAATGTTAACAAAGAAGGACAAAATAAGTCATATTCAAGAAAGGGGGAAAGATCTATCTAGTTTTTAGAGACTACTACAAGTAATAAATCAAAGACACAAAAGTACAGGAAAATAGAATATAGTATATAGAATTTTAGGAAAGTCATTTATTTCTAGTTATAAAGAATGGGTGTAAAAGGGAAAGGGGTAGACGTAGATTGTACAAATGGTATTCCTCCGCCAAAAGAGATTGTGATAATTAATAAATAATATTTTAGGAAAAAAAAACAAATAGACATATAGATAGAAAGATAGATATATAGTTACTTATATAGAAAGATACATAGATAGATAGATACATAGAATGGTAGATATGCAAATATACAGAAAGATATGAAAATAAATAGATATATAGATTTATAGATAGACAGATAAATAGATAGATTGATAGACAGAAATATTAATAGACAAATAAATAAATAAATAGATAGATAAATAGATAGAAAAATTGATAAAAAGATAGATAGACAGAAAGACTAATAGATATAGGATAGATAGATAGATAGAAAGATATATGATAGGTAGATATATAGATAGATAGATAGATAGATAGACTGATATACAAATAGATAGTTAGATAGATAGATCGATAAATAGATCGTCTGATAGACAAATAGACAGATAGATAAATTGAATTATTGATTGATTCATAGGCAAGTAGATATAGATAAATAGATAGTATATAGATAAATAAACATATATACATAGGGACAATTAAAATATGGACAGATAAATAGATAGATAGATTAATAGATAGAAAGAAAGATAGATAGATAATCATATAGATCAATAATAGATAGATAGAAGTAATGATAGATAGATAGATATATTAACAGATAGTCAAATAGACAGATTGATAGATAGAAAGATTAACAAATTGATTGATAGATAAACAGATAAATTGGTTGACAGATGAATAGAAAAATAGATAAATTGACAGATAGTTAGATAGTTAGAATAATAGATAAATAGATAGTCAGATATATAAATAGTCATATAAATTTATTAAGAATTAGATAGATAAAGAATTAGATAGATAGATAGTTTGATAGATAGATAGATAGAGAGATAGATATATAGATCGACATATAGACAAATAGTTAAGTAGATAGATAGATAGATATGTAGATATATTGATAAATAGATAGATAGGTATATTGGTAGATACGTATAAATATATATATAATGTTAGATAGATAAATAGAAAGAAAGAAAGATAGATAGATAGATAGATTGATAGTTATAAAAATAGATCATTAGATAGATAAATAGATATATAGATAGATATATATATATATATATATATATAGTTCAATAGATTGGTTGATTGATTGATTGCTTGATAGACAAATAAATAGATAGAAAATTAAACAGATAGCCATATAGATAGAAAGATAGACATATATTATAGATAGATAAATAGATAGGTAGTTAGATAGATAGATTTATAGATAAAAAATTAGATAGATAGAGACAGACACACATTGATAGATAGAAAGATAGATACAGACAGATAGAGACATAGAAAGATAGATAGAATGATAGATAGATACATAGACAGTTAGAGAGACAGACAGATAGACAGATCGATAGATCAATAGATATCCAGATAGATAGATAGATAGAGAAATAGAAAAATAGGCAGATAGTCAAATAGACAGATACATAGATTTACAAATAGATTGATAGTTAGATAAATAGATAGATAAATAGATAAATAGATAAATAGATAGATAAATAGACAAGTATACATGTAGATAGAAAGATAGATACATAGACAGATAGACAAATAGATAGATAGATAGTCAAGTAGATATAGACAGATTGACAGATAGACTAGTAGACAGATAGATAAATAAATAGATAAAAAGATAGATAGATAGACAGATAGAAAGATAAATAGATAGACATATAGAAAGATAGACTGATAAAAAGATATACTAGATAGAAATATATAATGATACTTAGATATACATATAGAAAGATAAATAGATTCATATATAGATAGAATAGATTGATAAAAAGATTGATAGATCGAAAAATAAATAGATAGATACATAGATAGATAGATAGACAGACAGATAGATAAATAGATAGATAGATAGAGAGTTAGATAGTTAGATAGGTAGATAGATAGACATGTAGATAGGTAGACATGTAGACAAGTAGAATGGTAGACATAAAGATTTGTAGATAGGTAGAAGGGTAGATAGATAGATAGGTAGACAAGTAGACAGTAAATAGGTAGATATCTTGATGGGTAGATAGGTAGATAGTTAGACATTTAGACATGTAGATAGGTAGACATGTAGACATATAGATAGTTAGATAGGTTGACAGGTAGATAAGTAGATAGATAGATAAAAAAACATAAAGATAGCTATATTGATAGACAAATAAATAGGTAGATAGATAGATAGACAAATAGATAGATAGACAGATAGACAAATAGTCATATATATAGATAGAAAGAAAGATAAATCAATAGATTGACATATAGATAGATACACATATAGATAGATTGATTGAAAAAAAATGCTGAAATATTGTTAGAGAGATGAATTGACAGAAGGAAAGATAGAAAAATTGATATATAGATTGATACATAGATAGATATATAGATATATAGATAGGCATATAGATTGATAGATAGATAGATAAAAAGATATATAATTAGATAAAGAGATTGATAGAGAGAAAGATAATTAGTACTATAGATAGACAGATAGATTGATTGGTAAACATATAGACATATAGTTAGTTAGACAGATAGATTGATTGACATATAGATAGATAGGCAGATATATAGATAGATAGCTATAAAGATAGGCAAATAGACATATATATAGATAGATAGACAAACATATAGTCAGAACGTCAGTTAGACATATAGATAGATAGTTAGTTAGTTAGATAGATAGGAAGTAAGAAAAATAGGTAAATAGATAGATAGTTAGATAGAGAGACAAAAAGAAAGATATACTTATATATAGATAGATAGATACAGAGATAGATAGAAAGAAAAGTTAAATATATAAATAGATCGACAGATATACATATAGACATTTATACAATTTTATAGATTGATAGATTGACAGATAGAATGTTTGATAGAAGGACAGATAGATAGATTGATTGATAAAGAGATAGACAAATAGAAAGATAGACAGATAGATTTATAGATAGATATATAGTAGATAGATAAATATATAGATAGATAGATATATAGAAAAATGACATATAGACGGATAGAAAGATAGAGAATTAGATAAATAGAAAGATATAAAGAAAGATAGAATAAAAGATAGATTGGCATATTGAAAGATTGACAGATAGACAGATAGATAAATATAAAGATTGATAGATAAATAGATAGACACTTAGATATGTAAAAAGGTTGACAGATAGGTAGATACATAAATAGACAAAGAGATAAATACATAGAAAGATAGATAGATAGACATATAAGTAGTTTTAATGATAAACATTTGGACTAAAAGACAAATATAAATAGACATATTGATAGATAAATAGACAAATATAGAGATTGACAGATAGATAGATATATAGTAAATAAATTGACAGATATATTGATAAACAAATAGATAGATAAATAGAAAAGAAAATATATAGATAAATGATATAAAAATAGATAGATAGACAAATTGACAAATAGATAGATAGAGACATAAAGATATAGACAAATTGATAGAAAGACATTAAAATAGATTGAGAGATTGAAAAATTGAAAGAAAGATAGATAGACAGATAAACAGATAGAGGGATAGAAAGAAAGATAAATAGATAGGTTGAAATATAGATAGATAGAGAGTTATATAGATAGACTTATAAATAAATAGACAAATAGATAGGTATATAGGTAGACAGATTGACAGAAAAATAAATAGTCAGATAATTAGATCAATAGACAGATAGATAGATAAATAGATAGACATATTGAAAGATAGACAAATAGAGAAATATATAAATATATAGATAAGCATATTGATAGATAAATAATTAGACTTATAGACATATAAATAGTTAGACATACAGATAGATTAATAGAAAAATAGCTAGATAAATAGATAATGAGATTTGCAAGTAGATTAATAGAAAAAATATATAGATAAGTAGATAGAATGATAGAATGATAGAATGATAGAGAGATATGAATTAAACATTTTGACATATAGATAGATAAAAATACAGACATTTAGACAAATAGACAAATAAATAGACTAATAGATATATAAACAGATTGAAAGAATGAATGATTGACAAATAGAAAGATATAGAACTTCATAGATAGATAGATAGATAAATAGGTAGACAGATTGATAGACAAATAGAAAGATATATCATTAGATAGATTCATAGATAGAGAAATACATAGATAGATAGCTAGATAGATAGATAAAAAATAGAAAGATATAAACATAGAAAGAAAGATTGATTGATTGATCGATTGACAGAGAGATTGATAGATAGACAAAAATATAGTTAAATAGATAGCCAAATAGATAGAAAGACATATATATATATAGATAAAAAGATTGATAAATAGACATATAGATAGATAGACAGATAGAAATAAAAATAGATAGAAAATAGATCGAAATAAGTTTGATAGATAATTGATAGATAATTGATAGATAAATAGATATACTAATAAACAGATAGACTAATAAACACTTAGACACAAAGACTGATAGAAAGGTAGATATATAAAAAGATAGACAGATAAATAAATAGATAGATAGATAGACAAATAGATAATTAGATAGATAGATTGATAGGTAAGTTGATTATATAGATAGATAGGCAGATAGAATTATAGACAGATTGAAAGAAAAACAAATAGATAGATAGATACACTGATAGAAAGATAGATAGATAAACAGATAGATAAATAGATTGATCGATAGATAATGAGACAGATTGATAGATAATAAGATTGATAGATAGAAAATAAAAAGATAAATGATTTGATAGATAAATAAACATATAAATAGGTAGATAGATAGACATAAATAAAGATAGAAAGAAAGAAAGATATATATATATATATATATATATATTGATAGAAAGATAGATAGATAGAATGATAGAATGATAAATAGATTGACATATAGTTTGATTGATAGAAGGATAGAAAGACAGATAGATATACTGATAGATAGATAGATAGACAAATATACAGATAGATTGATAGACAGATAGATTATATATATATATATATATACACACATATAGAGAGATACATAAATAAACAAATTTATAGATTGTTAGATTGATAGATATACAAATAGATAGATAGATATAAAGATATACATATAGAAAGATTGATATATAGACAAATATACATATAGACATATAGACATATAGATATATTGACATATAGGCAGATAGGCAGATAGAGAGAGATAAAAAATAAACATATAAATTGATTTATAGATCAAAAGATAGACAAATAGTTAGATAAACAGTTAGATAGGTTGACAAATAGACTGAGAGATAGATAAACAGATAATCAAATAATCTAATAAAAAGATAGACAGATAGACAAATATACAGATAGATAGTTAGTTAGATAGACAGATAGATAGATATAAGATAGAATCAAAGATAGATAAATAGATAAAAAGATAGAGAGAGACATATATATAGATAGGCCGAGAGATAGATATATAAATTTAAAAATTCATAGATAGATAATAGACATATATACAGAAAGACAAATAGATATTTAGAAAAGTTAGATAGGTAGACGATAGACAGATATACAAAAAACTAGATAGAGAGATTGATAGATAAATAGATATACTAATATACAGATATACAGATACATATATAGACAGATAGACATATATACAAATAAATAGAAAGATAGATAGTATAGATAGATATACATATAGATAGATAGATAGATAGACAGATAGACTTATAAACAAAGCTAGAGATAGATAGACAGACAGATAGATAAATAGCTAGATAGATAGAAAGATAGACAAATCGATAAATACATAGTTAGACACATAGGAAGATAGATAGATAGACAAATATATAGATAAATAGATAGACATATAGATAGATAATTAGATATATAGATAGATAGACATATAAAATAATAGATTGATAGACATACAGACAGGTAGACAGACAAACAGAAAGATAGATAGATGATACAAAGATATATTATAGGTTAGTAGATATATTGATAAATTAATAGATAGAATTATCGATAGAATGATCGATAACTTTATAAATAGATAGATAGATAGATAGAAACATATATCGATAGATTGATAGATTGATAGACAAATATACACATAGATAGACATACAGATTGACAGATAATCAGATAGAATAGTAGATATAAAGATAGACAAATTGATAGATAGATAGATAGGCAGATAGATAGACAAATAAATTGATAGAAAGATATATAGATATAAAGATATAAAGATAGATAGAGAGACAAATCGATTGATAGATAAATAGATAGATAGATAGATTGACAAATTGACAGATAGTCATATAGATAGATTAGCAGATTGAAAGATCGAGAATTTGAAAGAAAGATAGATAGACAGATAAATAAGTAGATAAACAGACCGACAGACTGATAGATTTATTTATAGATAGTGAGATAGATTGACATATAGATAGATAGTTAGATAGATAGACAGATATATGTGTATATATATATAGATATATTGATTGATATATTGATAGATAGATAGACAGATAAATAGATAGACATATTAGACAAATAGATAGATAAACAAAAAGATAGATAGATAGATAGATAAATAAACAAATAAATAGATAGTCATATAGATATATAGACTAATAGATAGATAAACATATATATAGATATACAAATAAACACATAATGATATATATAGATAGATAGACAATAGATAGATAGACAATAGATAGATAGACTGATAGATAGATAGACAAATACACTAATGGACAAATAGACAAATTTTTAGATTGATAGATAAATAAATAGACAAATAGATAGTAAGACAGATAGATCAATAGATAGATAGATCGATAGATAAATATACAAATAAATAAAGATATTATTTGATAGATAGATAAATAGACTGATATATATATATATATATATAGGTAAAAAAATAGATAGATAGATAGATACAGATAGACAGACAGATAGATAGATAGGTATATAGATAGATAGGTTGACTTGTAGACAAGTAGATAGGTAGACATGTAGATAAATAGATACATAGATCGATATATAGATAGACAGATTGTTAAATAAAAATATAGAATGATAGATAATAGACATATACAAAAATAGACTGACAGATAGAAATACAGATAATTTATGGATATATATACATATAGAGAGATTTATAGATAGATTATAGATAGAATGATAGAAAATTTATAGATATATATACATATAGAAAGATACATAAATAGACAAATAGAGAAATTTATAGATTTATAGATTGATATATAGACAAATAGATAGATAGATCAATATAAAGATACACATATAGTAGATAGAAATATAGACAGATAGATATATAGACATATAGACATATAGACATATAGATATATAGACATATTGATAGATATACAGATAAATATATAAACAAATAAACATATAGATTGATTGACAAATCGACATATTGATAGATTGACAAATATAAAGATATATAGAGAGACGGATAAATAAATAGATAGATATACAGACAGATAGAAAGATAAATATACAGAAAGACATATAGATAGATATATAGATACACAAATAGATAGATAGATAGATAAATAGAAAGATATACAAATAGAAATATAGATAGATAGATAGATAGTAGATATACAGATAGATAGATAGATATAAAGATTGATAGACACATAGACATGTAGACATGTAGACAAGTAGATAGATAGACAAATAGATAGATTGATAAATAGAATGATAGAATGATTGTCAGACAGAAAGATAGTTAGATAGTTAGATAGAAAGATAGAAATATATATATATATATATATATATATATATATATATATTTATAGATAGAAAGATTTATAATTAGATAAATTTATAGTTAGATAATTAGATTGATTGATTAATAGAATGATAGATAGATAGATAAATAGATAGAAAAACAAATAGATAGATAGGCCAATAGACAAAGACATAATTAATATAGATAGATAAATATATATATAGATAGATAGATAAATAGATAGATATATAGATAGACTGATAGATTAATAAACAAATAGGTGGTTAGATAGATAGACAAATAGATAGATAGATATATAGACAGATAGACAAATAATCAAATAAACATATAAATAGATAAACAAATAGACAGAGTGTCAAATAGAAAATTAGACAGATACATAGATAGATAGATAGATATATAGATTATCATATAGATATATAATCATATAGAGAGAAAGACTGATAGACAAATAGACTAATAGAAAGATAGATATATAGAAAGATAAATATATAGATTGATAGATAAATAGATAGACAGATAAATAGACAGACAGATACATAAATACATAGATATATAAATAGAGAGATAGATAGATTGACAGATTTACATATTTATAGATAGATAGACAGACAAATAGGTAAGTAGATAAATAAAGAAATAGATAGTGAAATAAATATATAAATAGATACATAGATATATATAGACAAATAGATTGACAGACATACAAATAGATAGATAGAGAGACCGATTGAAATATAATTAGATAGACAATATGGTAGATAGAAAGAAACACAGATAGCCATATGACAGAAAGATTGATAGACATATAGATAGATAGAGAGATTGACAGATTGATAGATTAACAGATTGATAGATTGACAGATTGACAGAGAGATATATAGATAGATTGATAGATGAACAAATAGACATATTGATAGATTGATAGAAAATGATATAGACAAAAAGATAGATAGTCAAGTAAATTGATAGTATATAGTAGATATATAGAAAGAAAGAAAGATAGATAGATAGATATATAAAAAGATAGAAATATAGATAGAAAGATTGAAAGATAGACACGTAGACAAGTAGATAGTTAGAGAGATAGACAAATAAAGAGATAGATAGTTAGGTTGATTGGTTGACAAATATCAGATAGATAAAAAGAGAGATATATTGATAGATATGCAGATAGTTAGATAAACAAATAGATATATAGACTAATAGACTGAGAGATAGATAAACAAATAAATAGTAAAATAAGCAAATAAAAAGATAGACAGATAGACAAATATATTGATAGACAGATATTTAGATAGATAGATAGATAGATAGATAGATAAAAGATAGAATCACAGACATATAGATAGATAAAGGAATAGAAAGATAGACAAATATTTAGATTGGTAGAGAGATAGATAGATAGATTAAAAAATTCATAGATAGGTAATAGGCATATAGATAGAAAGAAAAATAGAATGTTAGACAAGTTAGATAGGTAGACAAATAGATAGTAAGATAGAAAAATAGATAGTAGATAGATAGATAAATAGATAGACTAATAGATAGATATATAGATAGACATATAGATAGCTAGACATATATACAAATAAATAGAAAGATAGATATTATAGAGAGATAGATAGATATACATATAGATAGATCGATAAATAGATAGAAAGATAGATAGACTTATATACATAAAGATAGAGATAGATATACAGATAGATAGATAAACAGATAGACAGATAGAAAGATAAACAAATAGATAGATACATAGATATACACATAGAAAGATAGATAGATAGATATATAGATAGATAGATAATTAGATATATAGATAGATAGATAGACATATAAAATAATAGTTTGATAGACAGATAGATTGATAGACAAATAGATAGATAGATATATACAAAGATATATATAGATAGGTAAATAGATAAATTGATAGATAAAATTATAGACAGAATCATCGATAACCCTATAAACCGATAGATATATATAAAAATATCTAGATAGATTGATAGATAGAAATTAGATAGATAGACAAATATAAAAATAGATTGATATACATATAGATAGACATACAGATTGACCGATAGTCAATTAGATTGGCAAATATATAGATAGACAAATTGATAGATAGATAGGTAGATAGTTAGATAGATATAAAGATAGAAATAAAGATATAAAGATAGATAGATAGACAAATTGTTTGACCGATAGTTAGATCGATAGATAGATATATTGACAAATTGACAGATAGTCATATAGATAGATTTGTAGATTTAAAGATCGAGAATTTGAAAGATAGATAGATAGACAAATAAATATGTAGATAGTCAGACCGATAGACATATATATTTATTGATAGATAGTGAGATATATAGAAGTATAGATAGACAGTTAGATAGATAGACATATAGATATATAAATAGATAGATAGATAGATAGATTGATAGATAAATATATAGATCGATTATACAAATAGATAGATAGGCATAAAGATAGCTAGATAGATAGATAAATAAATAGACATAGTCATATAGACATATAGATTGATAGATAAATAGACAGATATATAGATAGACAAATAGATATTTAATGATATATACATATAGATAGACTCATAGATAGACTGATACATAGATAGACAAATATACTAATAGACAAATAGAGAGATTGCTAGATTGATAGATAAATAAATAGATAAATAGATAGAAAGACAGATAAACAGATAGATCGATAGATAGATATACAAATAAATATAGATATTAATTGAGAAATAGATAAATAGACATATATATATATATATATGCAGCTAAAAAAATAGATATATAGATAGATAGATAGATATATAGATAGATAGGTTGACTTGTAAAATATTAGACTGGTAGACATGTAGAAAAATATATACATAAATACATAGATCGATATATAGATAGATAGAAAAGCATATAGATAGATAGATAGGCACGTAGATAGTTAGATAAATAGATAAATAGATATATAGAATGATATAATGATAGACATATATGAAATAAACATATAGACATATAGAGAGATTAATAGATCAATAGTTAGACAGATAGAATGATAGATAGATAGATAGACATATAGAGAGATATACCAATAGTCATATAGTTTGATAGACATATAGAGAGATAGATAGATTGATAAATAGTCATATAGATAGATTGATAGATACAAAGATTGACAAATAGATAGATAGATAGATAAGTAGACAGATATACAGACTGACAAATAGATAATTATATTGATAGATAGTTGGATAAATATATAGATAGATAGAATGATATATTGATAGATAGATAGAAGATAGACAGATAGACATAAAGGCAAATAAATAAACACTATAAAAAAAATTCTCAAATAGCAAGGAAAATTTCCCAAGCTTATTGGGCTTATCTTGTCACTAAAATAGATTAACAATAGATTTATGATGCAAATTATCCAAAGCTAATGTGATTTTCACAAAATTGTAGCAATAAAAAAAATTTCCTAGCAAATTTATGAACGATGGAAATTTGCTACTAATTATATTTATTTCCTTGCTAATTTCGATCATAATTAAAAGTAGTAATTAATATTTTTCGAATGAATATATATATATATATATATAATTCGCTAGCTAAATTAGCAAAGGAAAAATCCATAGCTATTTTCATTCCAAAACTATTTTCACAATTTTATTTTTTTACAAATATGTTTGATTACATATATTTAACTTTTATATTAAATTGAAAAAAAACATATCCTATAAACTATAATTTATATTTAACAAACAGTAAAATCAGTTAATAAATTATTTTGATACAATAATTACATAATTAAAATAAAAACATAACATAGGTATATAATCTTTTAAAACTAAATTATCATTATCATCATTAATTGGTACATTTGTGCTAGGCTCTCTTGTGCGGCTACTCTTCTAGAACTCGGCGTGCTATCTATCATGATAGCTAGTTGTGACTCCATATAGGTCATCTACTATTGCATTGCATTCTTCATTTCTTTCATCTCATCATTCACTTCTTTCATTTCCTACTTTTCTTCCTTCAAAAAGTTATCGGAAGATCCATAAACTTCAACTGGATTAGAAGCATCTGTCATACATTTCTCAATGAGTTCCTGTGATAAAATAGAAAATAAAAAAACTATGCTAGATATAAATAAATTAAATATTATATTTTTCATTACACACTTAACTCTCAACATTTATTGTAGTAGTCAAATAGTTATGGAACCACCAAAGTAGTGGCCACTTTCATAACAACTATATAGTTTTTACTCACATGATTCTACATGGAAAATCACTTCTTTGATACATATAAAAAAACCCAATAGCTACATTTTTCACACACCACACCATGGACGAATCAAATATTCACACGGTACACGTCCTATACATCAAGCAGACATGCATGTTCACTGCACCACACACACACTGTGCACTTCCAGGCAGTTATGCACCATGGCTAAGCATCTATGGGACCATATCTCATGGCATCGCTATCCGCTGGACCATGCACCCACTAACAGCATATTCTTGCAAAATAAATCAAACTCTGATAAGAATTTTTAAAAACACCTTTTGCCGCATCTTTTGTAATCTCGATTCGCTTGATCCAATTGATACTTTCTCCATTGGTGAATTGGCCTATCAATGTTACATGTATTAATGACTGCCTCAGTTGATATCATTGAACTTTATATAAGATTTGAGTTACCATAAATATGCTCCTTCAATGTTCCATTGTGCATGAACTCATAAACAAGCATACTGCCTCTTTCTTGAAAATATCCAATGAATTGCACTAATTTTCTATGATGTATTCTTGAAAGTAGAGTCATGTATAAGAGATGCAGAAATGGTCCAAACAACAATTAATAGCAACAATTTTATGATAAGAATAAATAAGATATTTTAGCATTGTGCGTTAACCTAGCAGTTATCAATGTTAAAAAGAAATAATATATGATTATATATTTTTTTTTGAGATATGTTTCTAGTTTGTATATAGTTCAGTCAATGAGCTACTCATAGTGTTTAGGGTGCTCCAATCTCATAAATTATATTTATTCACGCATCATGATTAATAAAGTTGAATTATTTCATTTTTACTATCTAACATGATATCAAAGACCCAGACCACTAGAACTTGAAGAAAATTAAAAAAATGAATTTTTCTTAGAGAAATAAATAGTGAAAAGTTAGTTAAGAGAAGTCATTGTTAAGCTTGTTGTTCAATCCATAAAAGAGCCTAAGGGTAAAAGCTATAAAAAATAGGAGAATTATCAAAGGTGTAAACTTATTCCATGGATTTGCTTCGGAAAGTGTTATGAAATATGAGAGCAAGAAAAATCATTATTCATATCCTATATTTATCATTTCTTATAAATTAAAGTTGAATGAAACATAAAAAAAAGCCCATGAACACATGATATTTATCCATTATATGCATGAAAATGAATAGAAAGAGCACATTAGTTTGCATAAAACATGGAAAACATTATAACGATGATTTCTCCATAAGGTGGATTGGGTTAATGTTAGACTTGTTCATCTCCATGATGCACCATTCATGACCATCTCATCCAACATAAAATGTGCATTTTCCAAATGAAACATCACTTCAAAAAATAGTCTAAATATGTATTCATATATTTAAATCTATATATTTGTTTATAATTTTGTATCCATTTATGTATAACTAATTTTAACTACTTGTATTAATATATCTATATATAACAATATGTTTAACTATATATAACTCTATTATTAACTATATATACTATAGGTATGAAAACATATAACTATAAATAATTATCTTTGACTATATTTAAATATATAATTAACAACATATATTTAATATACATTTTTATATATTAGTATATAAAATATATTTTATTATATCTATACCTATACATAACTATAAGTATAAAAATATAAAATTATATTAAAAAATATATATACCTACATGTATAAATATATGTATAATTATATATGTAACTATATATATAACCACACATAACTATATTTATAATTACATGTTAAACAACATACAACATTATGTTTAACTATATGTGTATAACTATATATAAATATTTATATAACTATGTTACACTATATATAATTAAATATAACTATATTTGTAACTATGTATACATATATGTATATATATATATATATATGTAAGTCTATATATTTGTTTATAACTTTGTATACATTTATGTATAACTACTTATAACTACTTGTATGAATATATCTTTATATATAACTATATGTTTAGCTATATATAACTTCATTTTTAATAATATATACAATAGGTATAAGAACATATAACTATAAATAATTGTCTTTGACTACATGTATAACTATAAAAATATTATGCATAACTATATTTAAAAATATAATTAACATAAATTTAATATATATTTTTATATATTAGTATATAAAAATGTTTTTTACTATATCTATTTCTATAGATAACTATATGTATACATATATAAAATTATATGAAAAAATATATATACCTACAAGTTTAAATATAAGATTAACTATATGAGTAACTATGTGTATAACCATATGTAACGATACTTATAATTACATGTATAACAACATACAACATTATGTTTAACTACATGTGTATAACTATATATAAATATTTGTATAGCTATGTAACACTCTATATAATTAAATAAAACTATATTTGTAACTATGTATACATATATATATAAATATATGTAAATCTATATATTTGTTTATAACATTGTATACATTTATGTATTACTACTTATAAGTACTTGTATGAATATATCTATATATAACTATATGTTTAACTATATATAACTATATATAACTATATGTTTAACTATATATAACTCTATTTTAAATATATATACTATTAGGTATAAGAACGTATAATTATAAATAATTGTCTTTGACTACATGTATAACTATAAAAACATTATACATAACTATATTTAAATATATAATTATGAACATATATTTATTATACATTTTTATATATTAGTATATAAAATGTATTTTACTATATCTATACCTATAGATAACTATATGCATACATATATAAAATTATATGAAAAGATATATATACATACATGTTAAATTTAAGTATAACTATATGTGTACCTATATGAATAACCACATGTAACTATATTTATAATTACATGTATAACAACATACAACATTATGTTTAACTATATATCTATAACTATATATAAATATTTGTATAACTCTGTAACACTCTATATAAGTAAATAAATCTATATTTGTAACTATGTATACACACATATAAATATATGTAAATCTATATTTTTTTTATAACGTTGCATACATTTATGTATAACTACTTATAACTACTTGTATGAATATATCTATATACAACTATATGTTTAACTATATATAACTCTATTTTTAATTATATATACTATAGGTATAAGAACATATAACTATAAATAATTGTATTTGACTACATGTACAACTATAAAAACTTTATACATAACTATATATATATATATATAATTAATAACATATATTTATTATACATTTTCATATATTTGTATATAAAATGTATTTTACTATATCTATACCTATATATAACTATATGTATACATTTAAAATGATATGAAAACATATATATACCTACATGTTAAATATAAATATAACTATATGTGTAACTATATAAATAACCGCATGTAACTATATTTATAATTACATGTATAACGACATACAACATTATGTTTAACTATATGTCTATAACTATATATAAATATTTGTATAACTATGTAACACTCTATATAATTAAATAAAACTATATTTGTAACTATGTATACATACATACATACATACATACATATATATGTATGTATATATATGTAATTCTATATATTTGTTTATAATTTTGCATACATTTATGTATAACTAATTATAACTACTTGTATGAATATATTTATACACAACTATATGTTTAACTATATATAACTCTATTTTTAATTATATATACTATAGGTATAAGACCATATATCAATAAATAATTGTCTTTGACTACATGTATAACTATAAAAATATTATGCATAACTATATTTAAATATATAATTAACAACATATATTTAATATACATTTTTATATATTAGTATATAAAAATGTATTTTACTATATCTATACTTATAGATTTCTATATGTATAAATATATAAAATTATATGAACGAATAAATATACCGACAATATCAATATAAGTATAACTATATGTGTAACTACATGTATGACCACATGTAACTATATTTATAATAACATTTATACCAACATACGACATTATGTTTAACTATATGTGTATAACTATTTATATATATTTGTATAACTATATAAAACTCTATATAATTAAATATAACTAAATGTGGCATTTTTTCTTATCCTGACAATAATTTAATAGTTCATGGAGTTTGAACTTACAACCTCCAAGGAGGCCCTCTTTTACTCAAGATTCAATGTATCAAGCCTTTTGTTTTTGATGTGTCAATATATATACACACACATTTAATTGATGTTTATAATATATATATATATATATATATATATATATATATATATATATATAATTATTTATTTATTTATTAATATAGTTTTTATATATAAATATAATATATATATATATTTTTGTTTTTTATGTGTAGATATATATATTTTATTGAACACGTGGAATAATGTTAAAAAATATCGATTAATATTCAAGCTCATTTAAATTAATTTAAAAAAACTGAGACATGAATATTAACAAATAAATCAAGCATCATTGAACTTC
This sequence comes from Sapria himalayana, assembly GCA_029783825.1. NCBI lineage: Eukaryota > Viridiplantae > Streptophyta > Magnoliopsida > Malpighiales > Rafflesiaceae > Sapria > Sapria himalayana. The sequence goes on along the minus strand of JAREIK010001494.1, from coordinate 96,324 downwards.
ATTGAATTTTAATTTTACTCATTTATTCATATTAAAAATTTGTTCCATTTTAAAAAAATTATTTAAAAAATACAATTAAATATAATTCATAAATATATATGGAATACATTTGCATATCTTTAGAATGCATCAAAACACTCTGTTTTTGTTATTCTAATTGAATTTTGAGTATTATTACACATTATTACTAATAAATGAGAGATGTTAAAATATTATCATATGTTTATTTAAATAATATTGTAAAGCATTGGAATACAACAATAATATTATTTTATCATTTTTATATTATAGTCTCAAATTAAAATTAAATAACATTAAATATTTTTATTGTGCCTATCCACAAGACCATTGCATTTGCTAAGGGTGTGTTTTGATTTTGCTGTTTGTTATTACATAATTCTTTTTTAGCTTAACTATTACCATATATTGCATTTTCCATTAATATTATATAATAGATATTTGTGTTAGAATAATATTGTTTAAAGTGAAGTTATTATCACAATAATATAAATGACCAAAGATCCTTCTCATGCACACAATATTAATTTGGATGTTCGTAGTAAATCATTACATGTTCTAAAATCATTAATTACTAGTATATAAGTGATGGGTATATCTTTAATTTGGTGAAATTAATAATTTCCCAATTTTCATATTGATTAGGTATTAATTGAGGTATATGTAAATTTTCTTAACCAAACTATCTTTTGATTGTTGTTTTCAACAAAATAATTATAGTGTTAATGTCTGTAATTATTTGTATCTCTAATCAGTTTAAATTTGTAAGGCTAGAAATCTATAATTGTAGCTTGCTTCACATCTATGTTTTCTAATTGAATACTTTGTATGATATGTTTTCAATTCCAAATATGTTTTCATTCATGTCTGAATTCTTCATTAATTCATTTGCCAAGAGTTCTTGGAATTGGATCTCCATTCCATTAATTTATTCTATTTTTTTCATTTTAATATTCAAAGATTGAGTTGAAAAATAGTAAAAATTGTGCTATTTGATCTTCATTGAGAAGTGAGAAGCTTACTCCTTCAAATTTTCAATTTATTTCTTTTTGCTATCCTTTCTTATCCATTCGCATATTTTACTCCATTCATCTAGTAATAGCATGATATCTATTAATCTTTACCATGCTAAAAATGATTTATTATTAAAGCAGATTCTACAAATGAATTACCTTGATATTCACAATATTAAAATTTAAATATTCATTTGCAAGAAATTTTATTTAATTATTAGTATATTTTTAAGTAATTATATGTTTCATTCAAAATAATGATTGATCATTATTCTTTGCAAATAAAATAGGCAAAATGAGTTCAGATCATCAGTGGATGTACAAAAGGTTTATGAATGGAATTTTGAATCACTTTTTTTTGAGTAGGCTTGAAACATTCATCAATTTTTCGGGTAGTCAATCAAGATGGATGGATGGAGAAAAAATTAAGTGTCCATGTAAGAACCACAAGTGTCATAATATTCCATTTCGTGATGCAAACACTATAAGATATCATTTGGCTAAATATGGCTTTGTACCAAATATTTTTTTTGGATTTATTATGTGGAAAGTACAATCTCTCTGATCATTGATCAAAATGAGGGTACTGAATTATTTGCATGTGGTGAAGAAGAATCATACACATACCATAGAATGGCCATGGAAGCTACTGGTGTTGACTTCAATTTGGATTAAATGGATGAACCACCAAAACATGAAGCTTAGAAATTTTATTAAATACTTAAATATACAGATAATGAGTTGTGGCATGGCTATAAAACACATTCGCAATTGTCACTTGTGGTTCGACTTATGAGAAAAAAATTACAAAATCATATGTCTAAGAAATTATTTGATCAGGTGACATAACTAATGAAGTAAATTGTTTTGGAAAATAATTTGGTCACAACCAACTTTTACAACACTAAGAAGTTAGTATGAGGTATGAGTCTACTAGTATAAAAAATTGATTGTTGTTTCAATAGATGTATGTATATATTGGGGTAGTCAAAGTAATGTTACTATTGTAAGTTTTGTGATCATCTTTAGTTTAAGAAGGAACATTGTGTTGTAGATATGTGACAAAATATGAAAGTTGCATTTAAAAAGATGTATTACTTTCCTTTAATTTTTCAAATATAGAGACTATATGCATCAAATCCTAAAGCAAATGATATGAGGTGGCATTCTGAACATGAGATTGAAGAAGGTGTGATGTTTCTTCCATCAGATTAACTTTCTTAAAAGTATTCTAGTCATATACATCAAGATTTTGCTGCTGATAGTCAAAATGTGAGATTAGGTCTCTACACTGATTGATTTCAACCATTTGGCCAATCTGGACAATAGTATTCAACATGGCCAGTGATAGTGACACCATATAATTTACCTCAGTGGTTGTGTATGAATGAGCAATATATGTTTTTGACAATATTGGTTCAAGGGCCAAAAAATTTGAAATACATGCTAGATGTTTTCTTATAGCTTCTTATAGTAGTGTTAAATTATCTGTGGGATGTTGGTGTGAATACATAAGAAATCTCAAAGAAGAAAAATTTTATTATGCGGACAGCCCTTATGTGGACAGTAAGTGACTTTCCAGCATATTAAATGTTGTCTGGTTGAAGTATTGCAAGACAATTTGCATGTCCGTATTGCATGAAAAAGTCTGATGCATTTACTCTCAAATTCAATGGTAAATAGTCATGGTTTGATAATCATCATAATTTTCTATCTATGAATCATTCATTCACATAAATAGAAATGCATTTCAAAAAAATACATTAGTGATAACAGTTGCACAAACTATTCATTCTTAAGATGATATTTTGGAAAAGATTCAGAGTTTAGGTATGAAGAAGCTAACTAAAAAGGATGCTATTGAAACTAATGGACCAATATGCAAAATATTTGGATGAAGGAAATGCGATATATTTTGGGACATGCCCTATTGGAAGTCGAATTTAATTCTTAATAACTTGGATGTAATACATATTTAAAAAAATATGTTTGAAAATATTTTCAACATTATCCTTAATGTAGAAGGAAAAACAAAAGACACTTTAAAATCAAGACAAGAGCTAAATGATTAATGTCAGCATCTTGATTTAAACTGAACGAGGCAACAGAAAAATTCTTTAAAGCTTGTTACACACTTGATAATAGGAAAGAAAGATATTATGTGAATGACTTAAATTTTGAAGTTTTATGATGGATATGTGTCAAATATGGGTAGATGTGTGGATATGAAGAATCTTAAGTTATTTGGAATGAAAAACCATAACTATCATGAATTTATGCAAAGATTAATAACAATTGTATTCCGTGAATTACTTACCCTTTGTGTTTGGAAAGTCCTTACAGAATTAAGTTTGTTCTTCAAATAGCTTACGACAACCACAATCAAAATAGATAACATGGTGAGGCTGGAAAATGACATACCACTTATTCTTTGTAAGCTTGAATAAATATTTCCACAGAGCTTCTTTGACTCAGTGAAGCATTTTCTGGTTAATTTGGCATATGAAGCCAGGATAGCAGGGCTAGTACAATACAAGTGGATTTATCCTTTTGAAAGGTAAATACATATAAGTAGCTGTGTTTTATTATTTAAAATATAAAGTAATATTGTAATTTAATATAATTGAAAGCTAACATTTTTATGGTAGATATCTTCATAAGTTGAAATTGAATGTTAGAAACAAGGAAAAAGTTGAAAGTTTAATTTGCAATGCATATTTAGTAGAATAAGCATCATCTTTTTGTTCTTATTATTTTGAGGATCATATCAATAGAAAGAATAGAAATGTGTCTCAAATTGATGAAGGTCATGTGCTGCTAGAAGATGATTCTATGGACAAGTTATCTACCTTCAAGCACCTTGGAAGAGCATTTGGAAGAGTAAAGAAAAGATGTATGACAAATGTAGAGTACAAAGCAACCTAGAGCTACGTGTTACTTAATTGTTAAAAGGTTGCACCATATATTGAGTATCTATACCCAAAATGGTTGTAGGTTTAATCATAGTTAAAATTGATTTACATTTTTCTTCCTCTGTTTATATTTGTGTAGTATTTATGTTGAACAAGTAAAAAACATGCAACCAACAATTTCCAGCCATGAGGATGATTGTATGCTAGAAATAGAATTTCTAAATTGGTTCAAATACAGTGTAAGAATTATTAAGTTAAAATTTTTGAATTATTTAATTTATTAGTATCTTTTAGTTTTTAACATCATTTGTATAATTTATGCAACCGGCAAATGATCCTTCAAATAGAAATTCCAATATTTTCATTCAGAATCTAAGTAAATGGCCATTTAAATATGTGACAACCTATCCTGGGTATTTTGTCAATGGATATAAATTTCACACAATTATGCACAATTCTTCTAAAGCAACAATGAATAGTGGTGTATGCATTAAAGGCTCAATTTATAGTGCAGATGAGATTGATTATCATGGTCAACTCACATAAGTTATTGAGTTGGAGTATCCTGGACTTGAAAATAATAGGATTGTATTATTAAAGTGTGAGTGGTTTGATCCTACATGAAATATGAGTACAAAGATTCATTCAGATTATAAGCTAGTTGATTTTACCCATAAACGTAGATATAATCGATATGTACCATTTATTATGGTAGTTCAAGCTACTCAAGTATATTATTGTACATATCCATATTTATCTCATGATAAGAATGACTAGTGCATTATTTGCAAAATTTAAGCTCGATCAAATTTTAAAGTACCAACATTTCAAGAAGGAAGTGCAAACTTAGCTATTTCATCAGCATTCCAATAAGATGACATTAATAATATTGTGCCTGTGCATGTAAATGAAGATCCTATAAATTTATGTGACTAAAATAGTGGCCTAATAGAAATTGAAGATGAATAATTTCTATCTGAAGATGAGTTGGAACTTCTTTCATAATCAGATGAAATGACAGAAGATCCATTGGAGGATGACAGTGATGCCGATAATAAAATTGTTATGATTATTTTATAATATTATACTATCAAAGACTTTTTATATTTTTTTGAAATCTATTGGTGTGTATTATTCTAAAATGCAGGTTTGTTTATCATATCTCTATTATTTGTTCTATGTTTTTATTTTTTGTATAATTGATGGCACCTAAAGGACATGAGCTTGGTGGAGGTGGATGTGGATGTAGAAATGGATGAAATTCATCTTGTTTTTTTACATCATGTTGCAAATTTAGTACCATCTCATACCTACAATATCCAGACTTCAACATCACAATCACAATCACCATCTCCATCTCCATCATCATCATCATCATTATCTTTGACAGCTTTACCATCACCTTTATTAGATATAAGCCCACCACCCATTGTCCTTCCTGCACACACTTTTGATCCATCATCAATTTCTACACCACCATTTACACTGACAGTTCCCCCATTTACAATACCATCAATATCATAAAATGTTGTGCCTTCCTCTACATTCAGTGCTAAGTTAGTAATTGAGATTATGGATAGGAGGTATAAGAAATATCTAAATATTAGTTGAATAAAAAATTATGATGTTTTTTTAGTTGTTTTTTTATATGTAGTATTGATTTGCTTGTTTCAATGTTATTTATTTATTTGTATAGGTTTATTCCATCTCACAATTGTTCGGTTATAATTACAAATTCTTTCAATAAAATGATCGATTCTAAAGCATTCTCATGAAATAAAGTTTTGGAATCGATAAGAGAGTCTAATTTTAATGACTTTCATGTAAAAAAAATGAAATAAAAGCATTTGAAATTATTTACATAATTAGTTAACTAATATGTTGGTTATTATTCAAGCGGTAAATAATAATGTCATTATTATTAATAATTTTTTTTGTTATTTTTCTATATATAGAATCATTGCACATGGGCACCCAAATTTGATGGAAAGATAAAGCAATTGTGGGAGAGCAAAGTTATTGATGGAATTCAGATTTTATCCATAAATTGAAGAATCTAAATGATAGGCTTGATTTAATATTGAGGATGTCTAGCTTGTGTAGCTTAAGCATTAGGAGGAGCCAGATGTGAAGAAAATAATCAGAGATTGCCACCAAAAATCGATTGACTAAGGTAGACTCTACTAGGTTCAATTATTATCTCACCACATAGGAGTGTCAAAGTCGAGCATTGAGCATGCTCGAGATTTAGTACAATTTTAAAGTTTCAAATATTTATATATTTAATAGTTGTCCTAATAGTCCAAATAAATCAAATCTGTGCATGGTTTTATTAATTTTGTTTAAATTTTTTAACATTTTTTTGACTTTAAACTCTAGGCCAGAGAATTGAGTCAATATCCCAATTTTTATGAGATTTTAATGTGGATGATCAGTTTGTTGACAATAAGTCTCAGATGATTGCTATAAGAATCTGTTATATTAATAAAATTTTATATTACTATAGTAAATTTTGAAAGTAGGTTGGAATCCAAAATATTAAATTTATTTTATGTATATTTAGAAGATTATTTTTTTCTATTTTTTCACAGGAACTCATGGAGGAACGTGTGAGAGCTACTTCTTAACAAGTATATGGTTCTATGAATCTTTAACCAATTGACTATGATCCTATCTATTTGGAGATCATAAGAGGTAATAAGAAGCAACAAGTGTATGACATCAGCTCGAAGGGAGTGATATTTTGTTGTAGCAGTCATGCTTCTAATTCATTTGTCATAGTAATGGTGGATGAGGCGGTCGAACAATATGTATTGGAAACAAATGAACATTTTGAAGTTATAGAGACCAAAAGAAAAAGAATGATGAGTAGATTTCTCATTTTAAAAAAAATACATGAAATGAAAAAAGAGATGGATGAGAAGATTACTCATTGGAAGGAAGAAGTGCAACTAATGAAAGAAATGAATGAAGAGATGAAAGAAATGAATGATTAGATGAAAGAAATTAAGAATGTAATCCAATAGTAGATGTCCTATATGGAGTCATAGTTAGTGGCATTGACATGATAGATAACATTCTGAGATTCAGCTGCAAAACTATGTAGGAAAGGCTAGCAAAAATGCACCAACTAATTATGAGGATGAATTTGTATCAGAATTATTTCTGAACTATTTTTGATTTTTGTCTATGTGTAGCTAAATAGGATGAGACTTTTTTGGTGGCATCATTTTTCTTTATTTTGGTTTTTTCTTTGTGTTGCCGATTAACCTAATCATGAATCTTTGTAAGAAATTTGATGTGAGATGCATGAATAAATTTAGGTTTAAAGCCTTCAGACATTGTCACGGTCCTTCCTATGGATGGGTTCCATATTTACTAATCTCTCCTAGATCAAAAAGAGGCTGAGCTATTATTATCTTCATTTTTTCTAAAATATTTTATTCTTGTACTCTCTCTCTCTAATCATCATTGCAAACCATCTTTTAAATATTATTGAAGTTGTATGACTATCAATTGAGATTCGTGTTTGTTCGTGTCTATAATTACTATTTTTATATATCTGTGAATGTTTTTTATTTTAATGGAGTGCATATTGTTTTTATGGAGTGCAGTTTGAATTGTTTACAGCCATGGATGTGTACGATAATGAACTATTCTATAGTTACGTTGTTACATACAACGAAGTGATGGGGCTTGCTTCGAACCGAGAGAAGAACCATATATCAGTAGAAACTATAGGGTTTATGGACTAACACAATGAAGCTAAATGATCATTCTCATTGAGTCAACCACACAGATGGAGAAGAAACATTCAAGGAAAGCTGCACGGGAGCATGGTGCTACGGGGAGTGGCAGGGTAGAGCAACCCCCTTATATGCCTTGGGACTAGAAGAGAGTTCTGGTTGCAGAGAGGCAGGATGTGAACTTTGATGCACCTAGCATGGCTCGTGGCTTGTCTTACAGGTTTTCCTCTAAAAGTTTTAAGATATATTTTCGAAAATTCAAATAATATTTAAATTTCTTATTAATGTTGATAGTGATGTTTTGTGCATTCTTTGTGAAGTATAAACTAGATAATACTTTACATGTTGTTCTATATTATATCTATACCTACTATTCTATATCTATAAGACATCCATATATACCGTAGTGTATATGTATATATACTATAGTGTATATGTACATATATACTTTAGTATATATGTACATTTATACTCGGTATATGTACATATATACTACAATATTATACGTACATATATACTATATATAACTATCTTATTGATGAGCACAATGGTTGTGATATTGCTTGTGTTTTGCTAGGTGCCATGTTCTCTACTTAAACAAAAATTTTATTTTTTTGGTAATGACCATTTCTATGCATCAATGGTTCAGTTTAACTAGAAAGGTACAATATATGAACAAGATAGAGAAATATATAAAGATAAGAAAATAGTGTGTGTGGGTGTGTGTGTTTGGACGCATATAGTTATACTATATTCATGTTGTATGCATATATATTGCATATATACATGCCTATGCATTTTTAAGTAAATATAAAGAAATATCTGATGTATACATGCATGAAAGCACCATTCATTAGTTTTTTTATTGCTGAATATTGTACACCATCCCCATTAATCCCAACCCTTTTCTTAACAACTTGACTGGGAAGTTTATAATTGTAAAACTCACGTGGGGAATGGAATACAAAGGTGAGCTACATTGTGTTCTTTTCCTGTGCATTGTAGTTTTTTTCTCAATTTTTTTTATTAGGTTTTTTATAGGTTTCTTTGCTTCGGTGGACTCTTATATGAACCTATGGGTGTGAAAAAATTCAATACCACGCAGCATGTTGTCATTTCAACATCCATTTCCCTTTTGTTTGACACTTTCAAACTTTCTTATAATTAACCCTAGACTGATGCATGAAGCTGGGAAACATAGAAGAATATGTTGATAGGTAGTTCACTGGAAATCTTGGAAAATCTTGATTCAGAATTTAAAAATAAGCTTTGGTTTATCTCGTTGTGTGAAATTTCTAGCAAAATGGCAGTTGGTGTTGTATGCTCTAGTCTATCTATTTATCAGCGACATTGTGTTGTGTTCTTTATTAGTTTGTAAATATAGTATGTTATGCTCCATATGCAGGTGTAACAATATTCTCTATATGCATGGAGTACCAGAGGAGAAAGAACTAGAAGATGCTTACCATGCCTGAGAGACCTATATGCGTGTTTTTTAAGCCCTAGAATATTTCCTTATGTTGTCTTTGATGATATGTGTATTTGCATGAAAGTACATGTGTCTGTGTTTAGACACACACATACAAGCACATACATACATGAACAAGGATACATACATGCAACTGATTGCAAGGTTAAAAAGTGATGTTGGAAGTGCAGCTAGATACAAAAAGAGAAATTGCAGATACAATGAAGGAGTTGGAGGCGGAGAGGAAAAATGCAAATATAACTAAAGGAAGCAATGCAGATAGCCGTGGAGGGACATGCTCATGTGCTAGAGTAGTATGCATATTTTGAGGAGTTGGGGAAAAGAAAGCAACGTTAATTTCATAGATAGATTATGCCGTATGCACTGTCATTAGATACATTAATGAAGAATAAGATGAAATCAAGTTTTGTTATGTTTCTGTTTTAACTATGTAAAATATTGTATCATAATATTTTATTAACTGATTTTATTTTTTATTAATTATAAATATTGGTTTATAGTTTATATTTTTATTAAGTTTAATATAAAAATTTAAAAATATGCAATTAAATTTTATGTAAAAAATTAAAAATGTGAAAATAAATTTCGAATGAAAATAGCTAGGGATTTTCCCTCACTAATTTAGCTATGAAAAATTTCCTACTAATTTAGCTAGGGAATTTTCCCTAGCTAATTTTGCTTTAGAAATTTCCCTCGTTAATTTTGCTTTGGAATATAGTACTCATTAATTTTTGTGATAAGCACTTTAGATTAGGAAAAGTTCCATCATTAATCCATTATTATATAAACTTTAGAGATGGATAACCCACATTTTTCTAAGGAATTTTTCCTAGTTGTTTGGGATTTTTCTTGTGGTGCATGATGTCGAACTCACATTGACTATTAAGAAATCATAAAAAAAAAATTAAATTACTTTATGTGAAGAATTGAAAGATGAGGCAGATAAGTTCTTCGTGTTGCAGTTCAACACTACCACATTCACAAATTGATGATCTATTGTTTCAACTAATAGATGTATGAATTCTAAAATCACAAGCTCATTCTGCAACATTTATGATTCTAGTCACTAATATCATTGCTCATTTAATAGAAAAAAAACAATAAACACAAAATCAAAACAAATTGATCCGGCTCAACTTGAAATACAACTTTGTAGATGCGATAGGAACTTACTTCATTGTTGTCAATGCCAACTAGGATAAATAAAGTGCATGGCACCGGTATACGATTTTATAGTTATGATGCTCCACAAATGAATACCACAGAAATAACTTCAAATAGTGGAACAATACCCATGGCTGTGAAGAATCCACATCTATGAAAAATAAAATCAGAAAAGAAGTAACAAGATGATTAAAAAATAATAATGACCCACTGCTCTATCTACTTAAAGCATTTCCAAATGATATCACCTTATAGGGCATGCTGTTCTTCAATAGCTCACCATTCATAGTTGAACTTCCATCATTATATGGTAGATAATAGTTATTAAATTCTTCAATTGAACTTACATCATCATAAAATATATCATACAAATAGAAGTCTACATATCTTTTTAGTTTGTACAAATTATTAGGTTGTGATTAATAAAAGGTAAACCAAATTATTCTAATTCAACAATATTTCGAAATTAGTTTAGTTGATCGTGAGGATTGTATGCAGCAAAAAGAGATCCAGGTAGTGATTATCACTTATAGATAACATGAATAATGTCCCCCCTGCTACTAATATCTCTAGGTGCTGGACATAGCTGAGCCTACAGATTCTCTAGTAGGTTTTTCTACAAAAATGTTCTCCATTGAACCATTTTTTTCTAATATAGATGGACATAGAGTGAGCAGAAGTCTGACATATCTTTTTTTCCCAATTTACATACATTGAACTCATCTGCCATTGTGCATGAAAACTCATGTGGGGCAAGATAAATGTTATGCCTTGTCATTCTTGCATTCAAAATAATACATGCTGCTCCCCTATTCGCATCCACTTATGATAAGATTTGTCAACTTTAATTCCCTTTATGATTTCATTTCAATATCCCCATCTACAGTAGAAGAAAATCTTTCTAGTCAAAGAAGCAACAACAAAAACAATCATGTCTGCAGAATCAAATACCAATGTTTTTTTGATGGATTTGATGAAAAAGAATGTGTAGAAAATTTAATAAATGGGAGTAGAGAAAAGAAGAAATGCCTAACGATAGATCAAGTGAAGGCAATGAAGAAAAACTTTGAAGTGGGATACAAGATTGAACCATAGAGGAAAAAAACTGGCTCTGAACTTGGCTTGCATCCAAGACAAATAGTTATTTGGTTCTAAAACCACCATGCTAGGTAGAAAACCAAGCATTTAGAGAGAGGTTATGGCCTCCTGAAAGCAAATAATGTCTCACCGAAGCTCAATTATGAAGCCCTTAAACATTATCACGAAGCCTTGATTAAACAAATGAGGGAACTGAAGGCACACCTTAATGCTGAAAACACGGAGACTAGTAGCTTGTTCAACAAGGGGGAGGGTCTTTTACCAGAAATAAACTAGAAAGAGTTTAAAAGTGGATTATTAGATAGTGATTCAAGTGTGATCCTGAAGGATGATAATAGTTCAGATTCTGGGATTTCTTCTATCAGGTTGAAAAATTGTAGCAAATCATATATCAAATTACGATAGTCAATCTTGGAATCATGGATTAATACACACAGACATGGAATGGGGTTGAAGATTACGAAAGCACACATCCTCGCCTCAGAATTAGTTGCTATCTACTTCCAACTGGAAGTGGTAACTTGTAATGCTCACGACCTAGTGCACATAAAAATCCTAGGTGACTTTTAGGTTTTTATGCTCATGACCTAGTGCATAAAAAAATTTTAGATGAGTTTTAGGTTTTTATGCTCATCACCTGCTCATGACATGGTGCACGAAACTATGTTCATCATAGTTCCTCTCCCGAAAGGAACTGAGATGAACAGTGAGTACATGAGACTTTTAGGATTTTATTTATAACCATAAAGTAAAATATATATATATATATATTATGGTTATAATTTTTTGTTAATTCAATATAATTTTATGAATATAATAAGAAATAAATTTATAGTCATAAAATTTTACATTATTTAATATATTTTAAAATTTTAAAAAATCCTAAATTAACTTATATTGAGAAGATCATAAAAATAAATAATTATTATTTTAATAAGAATAGAATATAAAAATCTAATAATCAAAATCTTATGCAATGGTTTAATTATTAATAATTTTAGTAAGGGCGAAAATAAAACATGAATTCAAATAAACTAAGGTCAATTTGATAGAACTTTTCAAATGTGTTAATAAGGCAAAAAATTATCTTAAGTATTTTTAGGACAAAAAGAATATCATTAGTAATATTTTTTAAAAAAATTGAAACTCTAAAAAACACTTGAAGTGTTCTTTTAATAAACACTTGGAGATTATTTTTTTTATAACACTTGAAGTGTTATTTTAAAAAATCAAATTTTTTTTAAATATTTTTTAAAAGATTACTATAATCATAAAAATAGTTTTTTTATTGTTTTATTTAATATAAATATATTCATTATTTTAGATTTTTTATAAATATTTTTTATAATCATACAAATAATAATTTTAAGCTTTTATTAATACAAATCTTTATGTATATTCATTTATTAATTCAAAAAATTTAAAAATTGTTTATAATTATAGAATTAATTATTTAATGTTTTTATTAATACAGATATTTACAGTTATTTTTTAATTAAATCAAATATTATTTTGTAAATATTTTTAATATTTTATAATTCTATATATAGTTAATTTAGGCTTTATTAAAATAAATTTGTATTTGTATTTATATATTTTGTAATTATATATTTATAATATCCTATTATTATTATTATTATATGAGAATGCAACTTTCAAGGAGCCCTAATCTATAGATCATGACAAACCTTTAATATAAAAAATTACATCAAATATTAAAACAAATAATATAAAAAAAGAAAATAATTCAGAATAGATTAATGATAGAAATAATCCTTAGATAAATAGCTAGGGAAAATTCCAAGCTAAATGTATATATTTTGTAAAAATTATTAATTAAGGATGAATCGCTTGCATTTAATATATAATTGTAAAAAAATGTATAGAGATTTAGCGAGTGTTTTTTTCTCAAGTTAAGTAGCTAGAAAAAATCTATATCTAAAGTCATTGATAAATTTTCCGTCATTCTTTGTGACAAATTCTACGACAATAATAGCTAGGAAAATTTTTCAATCTAAAATTTCTATCTCTAATCAGTCACAAATCCATTACAAATTTGTTATTCAATGTAAAATCAAACAACTCTCGTTATTGCCTAGCTAATCCCTTGCAAATTAGCAAGGGAATATATTCCTAGCAAAATATTCGTAGGTAATTATTATAGATAGATAAATATAGATATAGACAGATAGATAAATAGAAATATAGAGTGATAGACAGACAGACAGACAGATAGAAAGATAGATAGATTGATGTATAGAATGATAGATAGACATATATAAAGATAAATAGATAAATAGATAGAGAAATAGATATATAGATTAATAGAATGATAGATAGAAAGAAGGATGGACAGATAGGTATATGGATAAGTAGATTAACAGACAAATATATAGATTGATAGATAGATAAATAAACATAAAGGTAGATAGATGGAAAGAATGATAGATAGATAGATAGATAGAAATATAGATATATAGATAGATAGACAGCCAGATAAATAGACAGATTGATAGATAGTCAGATTGAAAGATTTGCAGATAGAAAGATTGATAAATTGATAGAAAGATAGATAAATAAATGGATAGATAAATAGGTAGATAGATAGATAGATAAATATTTAATAGATATATATATATATATATATATATATATATATATATATATATATATATATACATATAAACATATAGAAAGTTAGACATATTGATAGATTGACAGATAGTTAGCCAAATAGACCAAATGAAAATGGATAAATATATAGATTAATTGATGATGAGATAGACAAATAGACAGATATATATATATATATAGACAGAAAGATAAATAATTTGACAGATACTTAGATAGAGAAATTAGTAGATATTAAGATAGACAAATTGATAGAAAGATAGTTAGATATATGGATTATAGACACATATATAGGTAGACAGATAGATAGACAGAATAGATAGATATTTAATAGATAGATAGAAAGATAGATAGTTAGATAGATAGATAGATAGATAGTAAGAAAGAAAGATAGATAGAAAGATAGACATATAGACATATAAAAAGCTAGATACATTAATAGATTTATAGATAGACAGATAGACAGATAGACAGAATTGATAGATGGATAGATAGACAGATTGATAGATGGTGAGATAGACAAATATACAAAAAGAAAAATAGATAGATAGATAGATAGACAAATAGACAGACAGATAGATAAATACATAGATAGATAGACATATAGACAACTGATAGTAGAAAGAAAGATAGATAGACAAATAACAGACAGACAAATAGAAAGATAGATAAATAGAAAGATAAATAGACATTTTGATAGAAAGATAGATTGACATATAAAGAAATTGACATATAGACAGATACACAAATAGACATATAGATAGATAGACATATAGACAGATAGACATATAATCAATTAGACAGGTAGACATGTAGAAAAGTAGATAGACAAATAAATAGATAGATAAATAAAGAAATATTTAGATAGATATATAAATAGATATATAGTAAAATAGATGATTGACTGAGACACAAATATATAGACTAATATACAAATAGAAAGAGAGATATACAAATAGATAGATAGAGAGATAGGCAAAATGATAGATAGACATATATATAGATATATAGATAGACCAATTGAAAGAGAGACAAATAGACAAATATACAAAAAGATAGCTAGATAGATAGATAGATAGACATATAAACAAATAAATAGATAGACAGATAGATAAATTGATTGAAAGATAGATATATTGACTAATTTAAAGATAGATAGATAGACATATTGAAAGATAAACAGATAGATATATATAATGATAGACAATATATAGATAGATAGATAGACAAATAAATAGGTAGACAAATAGAAAGATAAGAAAATAGATAGATAAATAGATACAAAATAGAGAGTAAGACAGATATAAAGATAGATAAAGAGATAGATAGATAGGCAGAGAGATAGATAAAAAGATATAAACATATATAGACATATAGTTAGAGATATAGATTGATAGATTGACAGATTGAAAGAAAGATAGATAGACAGAAAGATATAAAGATAGATAGACATATAAATAGATAGACAGATAGACATATATATAAATAGATAGATAGACAGATAGACATATATATAAATAGATAGATAGATTGCTAGATAGAAAATAGATAAATAGACATATAGATTGATAGAATTTCGAGAGATAAAAAGATAGATACAAAGACTGATAGTCAGATAGATAGATTGATATACATATACATAAATAGACAAATAAATAGATATACTGAAAGATTGATAGACATATAGACAGATATATTAAAAGAAAGATATATATATAGACTGAAAGATAATTAGATAGAAAGATGGATATATAGATAGATAGAAGACACATAGATAGATAGTAAGATAGTTAGATAGATAGATAGAAAGACAAATAGATATATTGACTAATAGATAGATAAACAGATAGGTAGATAGATACGTAGATTGACATATAGATAATGTGATAGATAAATTGATTGATAGACAGATAGATTAAAACATAGACATATAGACAAATAGATAAATAGACAAATAGATAGATACATAGGTATACAAGTAGATAGGTAGATATGTAGATAGGTAGACATATAGAGACATAGATAGATGCATAGATAGATATACACATAGATATATAAATTGATAGACATATAGGTAAATTGGCAGATAGACAAATATATGGACATACAGATAGATAGATAGATAGATAGGCAAGTAGATAGAAAGATAAATAGATATATAGATAGATATAATTATAGAATTATAGAAAGATAGAAAAAACATATAGACAAATAGTGAGATAGAAGGATAGACAAGTAGACAAATAGAAAGAAAGACAAATAGACAATATATAAATAGATAGATAGATTAACAAATAGATAATTATATAAATAGATATATAGATAGATGGATAAATAGATAGATTTATTGATAAATTGATAGATAGATAGAAAAATAGATAGATAGATAGACATATAGATAGATAAAAAGACAGATAGATATTAAAGATAGATAGATATATAGAGAGATAGTTAGTTAGACAGATAAAATGATAACCACATAGACAGATAGACTAATAGACTGAAAGATAGATAAATAAAAATTAATATAGATAGATAGATTGATTGATTGAATAATAGACAGATAGATATATAAAAAGACATATAAACTAATAGGCAGATAGATAGAAAGAAAGGCATATAGACAAATATACAAATAGATATATAGATAGATTGAAAAATAGATATATTGATAGATTGAAAAATAGATAGATAGATAGATATATATATATATATATATATATATATATATATAGATTGATTGATTAATAGATTGATTGATGGATAGACAAATAGATAGATAGATAGACATATAGATAGATAAATAGACAAATAGATATTAATAATAGATAGATATATTGAGAGAAATATAGACAAACAATTAGATAGATAGATAAAATGATAACCAGATATACAAATAAACTAATAGACTAATAGACTAATAGATAGATAGAAATTAAGATAGATAGATAAATAGATAAATAGATAAATAGACAGATAGATAAATAAATAGACATATAAACTGATCGACAGATAGACAAATAGACAGATATACAATTAGAAAGATCGATACATTGATAGACAAATAGAAATGATTATAATTAAATATATAGTTCGTTAAATATATTGTCAGATAGATAGATAAATAGATAGATACATAGATAGACTGATAGACATATAGATAGATAGATACATAGATAAATAGATAGATTAATAGATAGATAGATAAATAGATAGATAGAGAGATAGAGAGATAGAGAGATAGAGTCATAGAGAGATAGATAGATATGAGATAGATAGATAAATATATAGATAGATAGACAAAGAGACAGATTGATAGATTGATAGATAAAAAAATTTTTAGATAGTTATATAGATAAACCTATATACATATAGACAGATAGACATATATACATATGGATAGATAGACATATAAACATATACACAAAAAGATAGATAGATAGATAGTCAAACAGATAGATAGATAGACAGACAGATAAATAGATAGATAGATAGATAGACATAGAGACATAGACATATAGACAAATACATTGATAGACAAAGAGATCAGATAGATATATAAATAAAAATATAGATTGATAAATAGATAGACAAATAGAATGATAGACAGGTAGATTTATAAACATATAGACATATAGACTCATATACAGATAGACAGATAGATAGATAAATAGATAAATAGATAAACAGATAGCAAATAGATAGATAGATAGACAAATATTTAGATAGTCTAATAGACAGATACACAAATAGATAGTCAAATAAATAGATAGACAATTAGATATATTGAAATATTGACAAATACACAGATAGACAGATATACAGATAGACATATATAGATATATAGATAGACAGATAGACAGATAGATAGATAAACATATTGACAGATAAATAGATAGACATATAAGACATATAGATAGATAGACAGATAGATAATTAGACAAATAGATAGATAAATATATTGACAGATAAATAGATAGACAAATAGACAGATAAACAGAAAGCCATATATAAAGATAGATAGTTAGATAGAAAGATTGATATATAGGCAAGTAGATATATAGATAAAAAGATAGATAGATAGACATATATATAATTGTACAATTAGACATATAGAAATAGTGATGGATAAACAACTAGAAAGATATATAGATAAAAGATAAAAAGATAGACAGATAGACAAATAGACAGATTGATAGCGAGAGAGATAAAATGATTAACAAATAGACAAATAGATAGATATACATATGGATAGACAAAATGACACATTGACAGATAAGGAGATAGATAGATAGATTGATTGATATATAGACAGGTAGATAGGTAGACAAGTAGATAGGTAGATAAGTAGATAGGTAGATAGAAAGATAGAAAGAGTGACATATAGAATGATAGATAGATAGATAGATAAAATGATAGATAGACAAAATGATAGATAGACAAATAGATAGATAAAAAGATAGATATATAGTTAGATAGAAAGATTGATAAATAGGAAAGTAGATAGATAGATAAATAGATAGATAGACTAATATAATGATAGAATGAAAGATATAAAGATAGATAAACAAATAGATAGATAGACAAAGGGATAGATAGATAGATAGATATACATATCGATTGATAGTCAAATAGATAGATTGATAGATGGAAAGATATAAAAAATTAATATGTAGATAATAAAATAATTACGTAGACAGATAGTCAGATAGACATATAGATAGATATCTATATTGATATATAGATAGATATATAGATTCATATAATGATTGATTAATTTATAGATTGATAGATAAATATACAAATAGATATATAGATAGATAGATAGATTGATTGATTGATCGATCGATATATATATAGATAAATAGATAGAAAGATAATTAAATAGATAGATAGATAGCTAGCTAGCCAAATAAATAGAAGGATAAATAGATAGATATACATATAGATAGTTTGATAGATAGAGATACAAAAAGAAAAATAGGCAGATAGAAAAATAGAAAGATATATAGATTGAAAGATTGATAAATAGGAAAGTAGATAGATAGATAAAAAGTTAGATAGATATAATGATAGAATGAAAGATAGTAAGATAGATAAACAAATAGATAGATAGACAAAGAGATAGATAGATAGTTAGTTAGTTAGTTTGATAGAAAGATATATAGATAGATAGATAGATAAATAGATAGATTGATTTATAGTCAAATAGACAGATTGATAGATAGAAAGATTTACAAATTAATAGGTAGATAGGAAAATAATTACATAGATAGATAGTCAAACAGACATATAGATAGATAGCTAGATTGATAGATATGTAGATAGAAAGATAGATACATATATTGATTGATTAATTGATTTATCGATTGAAAGACAAATAGATAGACAGACAGACATATAGATAGATAGATAGGTAGATAGATAGATAACTAGACAAACAAACAAAAAAACAAATAGATAGATAGACATACATATAGTTTAAAAGATAGAGAGACAAATAGACAAATATATAGATATACAGATATACAAATAGATAGATAGACAGATTGACAGATAGACAAGTAAACATATATATATATATAGACAAATAATCAAATAAATAGAGAGAGTGAGAGAGAGAGAGAGATAGATAGATATATAGATAGATAGATATATAGACTGATAGAAAGAAGGACAAATTATTATATTGACAGATACATAGATAGACAAATTAGTAGATAGATAGATAGACTAATAGACTGATAGACATTTCGATAGATAGATAAATAAACAAATAGACTAGTAGATATGTAGACATTTAGACAAGAAGATAAGTAGAAAGGTAGATAAGTAGACAAATATATAGGTAGATAAATAGAGAGATATATAGATAGACTGAAAGACACATAATATATATGTTGATAAATCAATAGACTGATAGACATATAAACAGGTAGATATGTAGATATGTAGACATGTATATAGGTAGAGAGATATACAAATTGACTGGTAGATAGGTACATAAGTCGACATGTAGATATGTAAATAGGTAATAGGTAGATATCTTGATAGGTAAATATATAGACAGGTAAACATATATACAGAGATATATATATATATATATGTATGTATGTATGTATGTATATAAAGTTATACAGATAGATTGATATATAGATAGATTGATTGATTGACAAATAAACAGATTGATTAATAGATAGATAGAATGATAGATAGATATATAGATAGATATATAGAAAGATTGACAGATTGATTGATTGATTGAAAGATAGATAGAGAGAGATAGATAGATAAATTGATAGATAAATAAATAGAATATAGAAAGATTGATATATAAACATATAGATATATAGATAGATTGACAAATTGATGGATAGTTAATAGATATATTGAGAGATAGAAAGATGACAAATTGAAAGATAGAATGATAAGAAATATATAGATAAATAGATTCAAAAATAGATAGATAAATAAATAGGTAGACAGATAAACCGATAGATAGATAGATAAATAGATAGATAGATATAAAGATAAAAATATAGATTGATTTATTTATTGATATTTTGATAGATTAATAAACAGATAGACAAATAGACAGGCAGATAGATAGATATAAAAATATACAAAAAGATAGTTATTACAATTAGAAAGATATACATATAGATAGATAGACAGACAAACAGATAGATAGATAAATAGATAGATAGGAAGAGAGATAGACATGTATATAGGTAGACAGGTAGACATGTAGATACGTAGACAAGTAGAAGTGTAGATAGGTTGATGGTTATGCAAGTAGATAGGTAGACAGGTAGAAAGGTAGAAAAGTAGACACTTAGACAAGTAGATAGGTAGATAGGTATACACATATATAGGTAGACTGGTAGACAGGTCGATAACTTGACAGATTGACAAGTAGATAGGTATACAAGTAGATAGATATACAAGTAGACAAGTTGACAGTTACACATATAGGTTG
>JAREIK010001494.1:0-72274 GCA_029783825.1 Sapria himalayana | reverse complement strand
AATAGAAAGATAAATAGATATACAGATAGACAAATGAACAAATAGACAATCAGACAAATAGATAGATAGACAAATAGATATATATAAATAGAGATAGATAGATAAATAGATACCCATATAGACATATAGTCAAAAATATAGAAAGACTAATTATAGATAGACAGAAGATAGATACATAGACAAATAGACATATAGATACAAAAATGAAAGATAAATAGATAGACAGAAAGATAGATTAATAGATAGACAGACAGATAGATAAGTAGACATATAGACAAAAAGACTAATTGATAAATAGATAGATAGAAATATAGACAGATAGTCAAAAAGATAGATAGATAGACAAATAGAGATATCAATAGATAGACAAATAGATAGATAGATAGATAGATAGAGAGAAAAACAAATAGATAGATAAGTAGATAGTGATATAGGTACATAGATAGATAAAAAGATAGATATATAGTCAGGTTGATTGATCACAAATAGACATATAACTTGTTTCAAAGATAGACAAATAGAAAGATAGATAGGTAGGTAGGAAGGTAGATAGTTATTTATATAGATAGATAGATATAAAGACAAACAAACAGATAGATAGATAGATAGACATATAAACAAATTTATAGATTTATGGATAGACTGATAGACAATAGACTGATAGACAAATAGAGATATAAACAAATATTCAGATTGACAGATAGATTAATATATAGATAGACAAATAGAAAGATGGATAAATAAATAGATAGACAAATAGATAGACATTTAGAAATATAGACAGAAAGACTAATAGGCAAATTGATAGATAGATTTTGATAGAGATAAATAAACATATAGATAGATAGATAGATATAAAGATAAATAGATAGATAGATATATTGATAGATAGTCAGATATATAGATAAATAGGTAGGTAGGTAGATAGACAGACAAATAAATTAATAGATAGATAAACATATAAATAGATAGTAATATAGAGATATCAATAGATAGATAGAGAGATATTTAGATAGAAAGATAGATAGATAACCTAATAGACTAATAGAGTGATGGACTCATAGTCAGATATACAGATAGATAAATAGTCATAATGATAGAGAGATAATTAGATAGTTAGATAGATAAATTGATTGATTGATAGTGAGATTAATAGATAAAGAAATAGATAGATAGATGGATATATTGACTGATAGATAGATTGACTAATCCACTAATAGAAAAGTAAATAGATAAATATATATATAAATAGACAGATACACATATAGATAGTTTGACATTTTGAGAAATAGTCAAATAGATTGATATACAGATATACATATAAACAGATATATAGATAGATAGATAGATTGACAAATAGTTAGATAGAAAATAGACACATAAATAGATAGACAAAAAGATAGACTAATAGATAAAGACGACAATATGACTGATAGACTACTTGATTTCTAGACTTATAAATAATTTGATGGATAGATAGCTAGATAAATAGACATATAGATAGATTTTTTATACTAATAGACAGATTAAAAAATAGATAGATAGGAAAATAGACAAATAGATAGTTAGATAGATAGATATATAAACAGATTAATAGATAGATAAATATAGATATAGATAGATAATCTGATAGACAGGAAAGATATATTAAGAAATAAACATATAGATGAAATACAAATACATTGATAAACAGATAGACATATAGATATATAGAAAGATAGAAATATTAACATATCGATAAATAAATAGATAGACAAATAGATAGATAAATAGAAAGAAAGAAAGATAGATAGATAGACAAATATACATATAGATAAATATACAGATATATAGATAAATAGATATACAGATAGTCAAATAGATAGATAAATAGATAGATTAGATACACATATAGACATATTGACTAATAGACTTATATATATATATATAAAGATAGACAGAAAGAAAGAAATAATGAAATATACATAGATAGATAGATAGATAGTCTAATAGATTAATAAACTAATTTATAGATAAAGAAATAAATAGATAAATAGATAGATATATTGACAAATTAATTAATAAAATAATAGATAGATAGAAATTTTAACAAATAGTAAAATATACAGATAGATACATAATCAGATATAAAGATAGACAAATAGAAAGATAGACATATATATAGATAGATATATAGATAAATAGACATATATACAAATAGACATATAGATAGATCAACATATAAATAGATTCAATAGACATAAAGACAAGTAAACAAATAGACAGATAAACAGATAGATAGATAGATATATAGATAGATTGATAAATAGATATGTAAATAAATAGATATAGAAATAGATATATAGACTAAAATATAAATAAATAATTAGATAGATATACACACAGATAGACAGATAGATAGATAGTTATATAGATAGATAGATTGATAGACTCATGGATAGAAAGATAGATAGTAAGATTGAGAGATATACAAATAGGCAAATAGAAACATATATATATAGGTAAATAGATAAATAGACAAAAAAATGTTAGATAGATAGATAGACATATTGACAGATAGATAGAGAGATAAATAGTTATATAAATAGATATTCTGAGAGACAAATATTTATATTGAAGATTGATATATAAATAGATTGATTGCTAGATAGGCAAATATATAGATACACAGATAGATTGATAGACAGATAGAAAGATAGAGAGAAAGGCAAGTAGTTGATAAATAGATACATAGATGGATAGATACCTAGATCGATAAATAGACTCATAGATTGATTAACTTTTAGATATATATAGACAAATAGAAATATAGATAGATAGATATAAATAGATAGATTGATAAATTGACCGATAGATAGATAAAGAAATAGATTCAAAGAAAGATTGATAGATAGATTAATTGATTGATAGATAGACAGATTGACTAATAGACAGATTGATCGAGAGACTTATAGACATATAAATAGATAGACAGATAGACATATAGACAAATTAAAAAATAGACATAAAGAAAGATAGTTTGATTATCAAATAAATAGATAGATTGATAACAAAAATGATAGATAAACAAATAGATAAATAGTAGATAAACAAATAGAGAAATAGAAAATATAAAAAATAACAAATTGACAGAAAGATAAATAGAAAAGTAAATAGAAAGAAAGAAAGATATTCATATATACTAACAGATAGAGGATAGACATATGGATAGATAGACAGAAAGCCAAATAGATATATACATATAAAGTTAGATAAATAGCCAAATAGACAGATAGACAGATTAATAGATAGATAGAAATAAAGATAGATAGAAAGATAAATAGAAAAACAAGAAGACTAAAGAAATATACGTAGATAAAAAGAAAGAAAGATACATACATTGACACATAGTTAAATAGACTAATAAATTGATAAATATATAGACAAATAGATGGATGAATAGATAGATAGATAAATTTACAGATATATATATATAGAAATACAAATAGATAGATAGATAGACATTTTCATAGATAGAGAGAGAGAGAGATAGATATATATATTGATTGATAGATAGATATACTTATAGATCGATAGACATATAGACAAATAGATAGTTAGTCATATAGATAATAGTCATATAGACATATTGATAGAAATACATATAGAAATATAGATAGATAAAGAAATATATAGATAAAAAAATAGACAGATAGTCAGATAGAAAGATTGACATATAAATAGATAGATTGATATATAAATTGACAAAAAGATAGATAAATATATCAATAGATATATAGATAGACAATTAGTTAGATAGACCTATAGATAAAACCTATATATTTCTATCTATTTAATATTTCTATATAGACATATAGAAATATATGTCTATTGATATATTTCTATATACACATATAGATAAATATAGAAAGACATATATATGATAGATAGATATACATATAGATAGATAGATAGATAGACACAATGATAGATAGAATGATAGATAGATAAATAGATAAATAAATAGATAGACAATTGGATAGATAGATAGATAAACAAATAACGAAACAGATAGACAGATAGATAGATAGACAAATAGACATCGATAAATAGATACATAGATAGACAAATAAATAACAGACATATTGATTAACAAATATATAGAAAAATAGATAGACGGTTAAATAGATAGATATATAGATATATACAAAGATAGAAAAATATGTAGATTATTAGACAGATAGATAGATAAATAGATAAATTGATTGATAAAAAGATAGATAAACAAATAAACCTACACATAAATAGATAAATAGATAGAAAGATAGACAGACATATAGACAGATAGACATGCAAATTGCAAAGATTGATAGACATGCAAATGCAAATAGATAGATAGATAAATAGATAGATAGACTGCCTAATTGACATGCAAATAGCAAGATAGATAAACTAATAGATAGACAGATTTATAGATATATAGATAAACATATAGATAGATAGATAGATAGGAAAGATAGATAGATTTATAGATAATTAGATAGATAGATAGACAAATAGATACAAAGATTGATAATTTGATTGATATATCGATTGATAGACATAATGATATGCATATTGATATACAAATTGATTGACAGATTGATAGATTGATAGAAAAATTGATAAATTGATTGATTGACAAATATATAGATAAAAAGATAGTGATATAGAAAGATAGACATATAGTTAGAAATATAGATAGATAGTTAGACAGATAGATAGAATGATACATTTAAAAATTATTAGACAAATAGATAGATAGATAGATAGCCATATAGAAAAATATACAGATAGACAGATATTCAGATAGATAGATATTCTAATAGACAGATATTCAGATAAACAAATAGACAGAAAGACAAACATTTATATAAATAGATAAATAGATAGATAGATAGATATATACAGATAGATAGATTGATAGACAAAAAATTAGATAGATAGATAGATAAATAAATAGATAGATTGGCAAATAGATAATTAAACAAATAGAGAGATAGATAGATGGATAGATAGTTATATATATAAAAAAATATATGGATAAACAGATTGATAGATAGATAAATAGAAAGATATATATACAGGTAGCTAGTCATATAGTTAGATAGACATATAGATATATATATATGATAGATAGATATACAATAGTCAAATAGACTTATAGATAGATAGATAGATAGTTATACAAATTAAAAGATAAATGGATAGATAGATAAAGAGATTGAAAAATTAATAGATAAAAAGAAAGGTAGATAGGTAGATAGATAGTTATTCAGATATATAGATATATAGATAAACAAATAGATAGGTAGATAGATAGAAACATAGATAGATTTATAGATAGAAAGAAAATAAATACAAATATTGATAATTAGATAGACTGATAGAATAAATATATATATATGTAGATAGATAGATAGACAGATAGACAAATAGAAAGATAAATAATAGAAAAATAGCCAGATAGTAAGATAGAGAGTTAAGGAGATTTATTAATAGATAGATAAAAAGATAGATAGATAGACAGATAAATAGATATAAAAATAAACAAATCAACATATCGATAATATATAGATAAATAAATAGATAGACAAATAAAAAGATAGATAGATAAACATTAAGACAGATAGACAAATAGATATATTGAGAGATTGATAGATAGAAAAATAAATACATAGATAGACAAAAAGATAGAGGGATAGATAAATAGACTGATAGACATATAGACAAATGAACAGAAAGAAAGATAGATAGATAGTTTGATAGATATACAAAATAAATAGATATACAAAATAAATAGATAGAAAGATAAAAATATAGATAATTAGATAGATAGATCAAAAGATAGATAGGCGAATAGCCAAATATTTAGATAGATAGATCGATTGATATAGAGATAGATAGTTATAAATATAGGTAAATTGACAGATAAGTAGATATAAAGCTAGATAGATAAACAGAATGATAGATTGACAAATAGATAAATAATCATTTAGATAGATAGACATATAGATAGATGGAAAGATGAATAAATAAAAAGATAAAAAAATAAATAGAAAGATATATAGATAGACAAATAGACAAATAGATAGATAGATAGATATATCAATAGATAGATAGATAAAAATATAGGCAAATAGGCATATAGATAGATACACAAATAGATAGATATTTAGATTCATAAATATATAAATTTATAGATAGATAATTAGATAGATAAATAGATAGATATAAAGATAAATAAATTCATAGATAGATGGACATAGAGATTGGTAGATAGACAGACAGACAAATAGATAGATAGATAGATAGATAGATAGCTTTATAGATAGATAGATAGATAGACTGATAGACTAATAGACTAAAAGATAGTAAGATAGATAGATAGATAGATATACAGATAGGTAGATATATAGATAGAGTGATAGATAAATAGATAGATAGATACATAAATAGATACATACATACATATATATATATAGACAAACATACCGAATATAGATAGACATATAGATAGATAGACAGATAGATAGATAGATGATAGATAGATAAACAAATAGAAGTTGGATAAATATATAGATAGATATATAAAAATATAGACTGATAGACATATTGATAGATATATAGACGCATATAGATAGATATATTGGAAGATAGAAAGATAGACAGACCGACACACAGACAGATAGATAGATCGATTGGAATATAGGAAGATAGACAGAAAGATATATATGTGTGTGTGTATGTAGAAGGTTAGATAGATACTTAGATGAAGTGATAGATACACATATAGATATAGATATATAGATAGATAGATAGATAAACAAATAGATAGAGAGATAGATAGATAGACATATAGAGATATTGACTAAAAGTAAGATAGATAAATAGAAAAATTGAAAGATAGATAGATAGATTGAAAATTAGATAGAAAGAAAAATAGATATGTAGATAGATTGATAGACTAATAGACTGATAGACTAAAATACTGATAGAATGATTTAGAGAAAGATAGTTAGACAAATAGATAGCTAGATGGATAGTCGTGTAGATAGATAGATAGATTTACATATAGATAGATAAATTGATAGACATATATACATACACAAATAGATAGAAAGATAGATAGACATATAGATAGATAGACAAAATATTGACATATAGATATATAAATAATTAGATAGAAAGAAAGATAGATTGATAGATAGACTGATAGACTAGTTGACTAATAGACTAATATATAGAATGAGAGATAGACAAATAAACAGATACAAAGAAAGACAGATAGATAGATAGACAAATAGATCGATAAAGAGAATGATAGATAGACTTATAGACTTATAGAGAAATAGATATATAGACAGATAAAATTATAGAAAAATAGACAAATATACAGATAGACAGCTAAATAGATAAAAAAATAGAAAGATAGATAAATAGATATTTAGATACATAGGCAGATAGATAGATAGACATATTGATAGATAGATAGACAGATAGATAGACATATATATAGTTAAAAATATAGATATATCAATATATAGATAGAAAGAAACATATATATACAAATAGATAAATAGGCAGATAGATAGATAGATAGAAAGATAGATTAGATAAGCAGATAGACCGAGATAGATAGACAAAAATGATAGATAGATAGTCAGATAGATTCATAAATATATATATAGATAGAAAAAGATAGAGAGATTGATAGATATATAGATATATAAATATATTGATTGACAAATTGACTAATAGATAGATAGATAGTTTGACATTTTCATAGATAGAAAGATAGACAAATAGATACATATAAAGATAATCAGATAGACTTATAGCTAGATAGAGAGATACCCATATAGAAACATAAACAGATATATAGATTGATAGATAGATAAGTAAACAAAGAAAGATAAATACATATATAGATAGTCATATATATAGATATATAGATAGACTAATAGACAGATAAAGATAAATAAATATAAAATAAATAGATAAATAGATAGACAAGTAGATAAATAGATAGATAGATAGATAAACATATACATAGACAAATAGACAAATAGTAAAATAGGCAAATAGACAGACAGACAGATAGACAGACAAACATATACATAGACAAATAGACAAATAGGCAAATAGGTAAATAGACAGATAGATAGATATATAGATATGTAGATAGGTAGATTACTAGAAAGACATATAAATAGATAGATAGATAGATATACAGATAGACAAATAGATAGATAGATATACAGATAGACAAATAGATAGATAGAAAAACACACCGATATATTGATAGATAGATTGACAAATAGATAGATATATATATATATATATACACAATTAGATAGATAGAGAGATATATAGACAAATAGATAGATAGAAAGATAGATGATAGATATATAAATAGATAAATAGAAAGATAGAAAGATACATAGATAGATAGTCAGAAAGACAGATAGACAGATAGACAAATATATAGATAAAGAGCCAAAAATATTGATAAATAGATAAAAAATAGATAGATAGAAAAATAGAGAAATAGATAGATATATAAATAGATAGATTGATTGTTTGATAGATAGATTAAAATATAGCTAAATAGGTAGATAGGCAGATAGATAGATAGATAGATTGATTCATAGAATGATAGATAGATAGATAATTATATAGATAGATAAATAAATTGATTGTTTTGTAGATTGATAGATAGATCGATATATTGATAAACATATAGATAGATTGATAGATAAAAATATAGACAGATAGATTGATAGATAGTTATTTAGATTGATAAATAGATGGATAAATAGATAGATAGATGGACAAATAGATAGATAGAAAGGTAGAGAGATAGACAAATAGACATATAGATTTTTAGACAGATAGAAAGAAAGATAGATTGATAGATTGATTCATTTATAGATTGATAGAAAGACAAATAGATAGGTAGATTGATAGATTGATAGATAGATAGATTGATAGATAGATTGAATGATTGATATAAAAATTGACATTAAGATAGATACATAGATAGAATGATTATTAGATAGTTAGATAAATAGAGAGGAAGATAGATATATATGATAATTTATAGTTAGAAAGAAAGGCATATAGATAGAAAGATAAATTAATAGATATGATAAGTTAGATAGTTAGAAAGAGAGACATATAGATATTAAGATAATTAGATAGATAGAGAAATTAATTGATAGTCACATAGGTAGATAGACACATATACATATAGACAGATAGACATATAGATAGACAGACAAATAGTGTAATATATAGATTTGAAAAATTGACAGATAGACAAATAGATTAATAGACATATAAATAAAAATACATATAGATAGATAGGCAGATATTTTGATAGATAAAAAAATAAAAAGAGAGAGAGAAAGATATATATATATATATAGACATATACGCAGATAAATAAGTAGATAGATATAAAGATAGATAAATAGAGAGATAGATAGGTAGATAGATATATAAATAGCCATATAGATTGATTGATTGATAGAAAGATAGATAAACATATAGACAGATAAATAGATGGACAGATATATAGATTGATAGATAGTTGGATAAATAGATAGATAGATGGACAAATAGATAGATAGAAAGGTAGAGAGATAGAAAAATAGACAGATAGATTTTTAGACAGATAGAAAGATAGATAGATAGAGAGATTGATTGATTCATTGTAAGATTGATAAAAAGACAAATAGATAACTAGATTGATAGATTTATAGATTTATAGATTTATAGATTTATAGATTGATAGATTGATAGATTGATATACTAATAGACTTTAAGATAGATACATAGATAGAATGATTGTTAGATAGTTAGATAGATAGAGAGTTAGATAGATATATATGATAGGTAGATAGTTAAAAAGATAGACATATAGATAGAAAGATAAATAGATACATATGACAGTTAGATAGTTTGAAAGATGGACAAATAGATATAAATATAAATAGATAGATAGATAAATTGATAGTTGATAGATAAGGACATAAATAGATAGACACATATACATATAGATAGATAGACTTATAGATAAATAGATAGACAGATAGAGTAATAGATAGATTTGACAAATAGACAGATAGATGAATAGATTAATAGACATATAGAAAGAAATATATATAGATAGATAGGTAGATATATTTATTGATATAAAAATATAGATATATATATACATAAATAAATAAGTAGATAGATATATAGATTGATAGATTGACAAATAAGATAGACATATAGATAGTTATATATATAGATATATAGCTATGCATAAAGATAAACAGACAAATAGACTAATAGATTGAGAGACTAATAGATAGATAGATAAATAGATAGACAAATAGACAATAACTAGAATAAAAAGATTGATAGATTGATATATAGAAAAATAAATAGATTGATAGATAGACATATAAACAGATAGATAGACAGATATATAGACACATAGACATATATATATAGATATACAGATATACATATAAAAAGATATATAGATAGCTAGCAAGAAAGAAAGGTAGATAGATAAATAGATATATAGACAAATATGACTAATAGGCTGATAAACCAATAGATGGATATGGACATAGAAAGTTTGATAAATAAATTAACAAATTTATATATAGACATATAGATAGTTAAATAGATGAAATATAGACATATAAATATATAGACACATTGACAAAGAGACAAATGGACAGATATATAGATAGATAGATTGAAAAATAGATAGATAGATAGATAGACAATTATTCATATAATTAGATAGATAGATTAACATATAGATAAATATACATATAGACGAATAGATAGAATAATAGATAGATAGATGGCGAGATAGATAGATAGATAGATATATATATATATATATATATATATACACAAAGATAGGCAAACAGATAGATAGATAGATAGATAGATTGATTGAAAAATAGACAAATAGATAGATATTCAGATAGATTGATAGATAGCTAGATAGACATATAAATAGATAAAGAGATAGAAGGATAGTTAAATAGATAAATATACATATAGAAAAATAAATAGATCAAAATATATACATATAGATAGTTAGACATATAGACAAATAAATAGATCAATAGATACATTGACTTATACACTAATAGACTCATTGACTTATAGAAAGATAAATAGATAATCAAGTGATAAATAACCCCATAGATAGATATAGATATATAGACAAATAGACAATAATATATATATATATACACATACATAATTTAACAATATATAGTTATATTGAAAGATTAAAGGATAGATAGATATATAGATGAATAGACAGATAAATAGATAGATAGATAGTCAGATATATATATATATATATTGGCATATATATAGATACATAGAAAATACAGAGATTGATAGATAGAAAGATAGATAAGCTGATATACAAAAATTCTCATAGACTAATAGATTTATAGTGATATAGATTGATAGAAAGGCATCTTTACAATATAAAAATAGATAGATAGAAAGATAGATAGATAAAGAGATAGACAGAAAAATATATTAAGAGATTGATAGATAGCTAGATATACTGATAGATACATAAATAGATATATAGATTGAATAAAGACAAACAAATAGATATATAGATAAATAGCTATACAGATAAACATTTAAACATAAAGAAAAATATACAAATAGATTGATAATGATAAATAGATATAGTGATAGACATATAAAAAGATTTACATATAGAGAAATATATAGAAATACAAGTAGACAGATAGATAGAGTCAGATAAAAAGATAAATAGATAAATAGATTGCTAGATAAAGATATAGACATATAGATAGAAAGACAAATAGATATATAGATAGACAGATATAGAATAGATAGATAAATAGAAATATATTAAATTAGAAAGATAGATATATATATATAAATTTAAATAGAAAGATATATAGATAGACATATATATATATATAGACAGACAGAAACACAATTAGATTGATAAGTACATAGGCAGATACAAAGATAGATATATAGGTAGTAAGATAGACAGAAAGTCCATTTTGATAAATAAATAAATAGATAGATAGCTAGCTAGATAAACAGATATATAGATAGACAGATAGATAGTAAGATAGATATATAGATAGATAGGGAGATAGATAAATAGATAGATAGATAGGTAGATCGATAGATAGATAAATAGATAAAATGATAGAAAGAAAAATAGACAGATAGAAAAATAGATAGATATATAGATAAAAAGATAGTTAGATTAAGAGATAGACAAATAGATAGATAGACAAGTAGACATAAAAAATAGACAGATAGATAGACCGACACATTCACAAAATAATAGATATATTGGTATACAAATAAATTGATATACAGACAGACAGACAGATAGGTAGATAAATAAAAAGATAAATAGAAAGAAGATAAACAAATATGACTAATAGATTGATTGACTAAAAGATAGATAGAGAGATAAACAGATAGATAAATAGACAAATAGTTATTTTGATAGATAGACAGATAGATATATAGATATTTAGACTAATAGACAAAAGGATAGGCTGATAGATAGATAGATTGACAAATAGACAGATCAATAGAAATATAGATATATAGATTGACAAATAGATAGATAGATAAATAGTTATATAGACAAATATATAGATAGACGCATAGATAGACATGTACAGAAATAGACATATAAAGAACAGATATATTGACAGATAGACAAATAGAAATATAGATAGAGAGATATATAGATAGATCAATAAATAGATATATAGACAAATAAATAAATAGGCATATAGACACATAAACTAATAGATAGATAGATAAAAAGATAGATATGTAGAAAGAAAGATATAGATAGATATATAGATATAAAAATAAATAGATAGACATATAGACACATAGAATAATAAACATATAGACAAATAGATAGAGAGATACATAGACTTATAAAGAGATAGACATATAGATATATAAATATATATATATATATATATATATACACACATAATGACAGAAAGACAAATAGATATATAGTTAGATATACAGATAGACTAATAGATAGATAAATGGATAGATAGATAGACAAAGAGATAAATAGACAGTGACAGATAGAAAGGTTGACGAATATACTGATATATATATATATAGACAGATAGATAGATAAATACACAGATATATCAGATAGACATATAGATAGATAAACAAATAAAGATATAGATAGATAGATAGACTAATAGACTTATATACTCATAGACTAATAGATAGTTAGATAGAGAGAGAGAAAGATAGATAGTTAGAAATGCATATTGACAAATAGAAAATTGATAGATAGATAGATAGACATATGAATAAATAGACAGATATATAGATTGAAAATAGATAGATAGAAAAATAGATATAGAGATAAATAGATATATAGCTAGTTAATTATATAGATAAACAAATAGACAAATAGATCGATAGTGATAAATAGATATACAGATAGATTGAAAAATAAATAAATAAATAGACAAATACAGAGATGGTCGGACATATATAAATAGATAAAAAGATATCAAGATAGTCATATAGTCATATAGACATACATACAAATAATAGATAGATAGATAGGTAGATATATAGGTAGATATATAGATAAAAATATAGATAGATACATAGATAGATATACAGATAGACAGACAGATGGACAGACAGATAGACAGATAGATAGATAGATAGATTGATAGATAGAAAGATATGAAGATATACATATAGTTAGATACTCATATAGAAATATACACAGATAGTCAGAAAGATATATAGATAGTTAGATAGTTAGCCAGATAAAGAGACATATAGATAGATAAATAGATAGGCATATAGACATATAGACAAAAAGACATATAATAGATGGATAGATATATATATTGATAGGATGATATATAGTTAAAAATATAGATAGATAGATAGCCAAATAGACAGATAGATAGACTAGTATACTAATAGACTAATAAACTGATAGACTGATAAAGACAAACACAGATATACATATCGACAGAATGATACATAGATAGATAGGTAGATAGATATATAGATAGATAGATAGATAGACAGATAGATAGATATATAGATAGATAGTTAGATAGATAGAAAGTTAGATAGATAGACAGATAGATAGATAGTCAGATAGATAGATAGTTAAATAGAAATATTGTTAGACAAATAGACATATAGTCAGATACATAGATAAATAAATACTCAAATACATAAATAAACAGACAGGCAGATAGTTGGATAGATATATCATCAAATTGAATTATAAATTGAAAGTCAATAATTATATAAATTGATAGATAGATGGATAGATATGTTAGAGTATCCAATAAAATTCAATCATTTAATGCTTCTTTTGGGACTTTTGTATCATATCTTATATGTATAAAAACATCATTTTTTTTATTATATTTTTTAGATCTTTGCAAATATTAGATGAATATAATATTGCCCTAGAGTGATATATTCTATGGATAATTACTCTAAATTTTCCCTAGTCAAGTATTAATAATCAATAAAAATATTAATACATTAAGATTAGCATGTAGGTTAACTAATATAAGATATTGAGTTAAAACATGAGTATATGTTGGAGAACATATACTGAACTGACTTGCAATAAAAATATTGCAAGGATTGTTATGTAAGTGTCTAACACATACTCCTCGTGACTATTACTATAAATTATCTTTTGACCTGAAGTCACTTCGATTGCATACTTAAGAAGTTGTATTCTTTAGATTTAGTAAATGCCACCTGTAACAATAATGGTTATAAATTTTTTAATATGTATATAATAAATTATGCAGAGGAATATGATTTATGAAGATGGAATTTGTCTCATTGATATAATAGAAGTGATATCAGTTGGCCTCTTCATTGAGTAGGACTACTAAAATGCATGATCATGCTGAAATAAGTCAATATGAGATATTAAGCTTATCTTTTTAACTTAGTCTACTCAAAGATCAAAAAACATATAGATTGATGTGAGGATGACATTATCCATGCCTCATAAATCAAACTAGATATCATTGGCAAAAGAACTAAGTCTTACAATCAAATAAGTCACAAAATTAGCTTAAGTTGAATATATTATATTTTAATCACTTGGGTAGCAATGATGTATTGCTAAATGTTATTCATTACTTGTTTCTTTAAAATGAGATTTTAAAGTCACTACTAATGTTACGAGAACCTATTGGGTCACACACATAAAAACATATATATATTTGAAAATTATTTTATTTTAGTTAAACTAAAATAAACTAGGCATAATTTTAAGTCTGAAATTAATTTCAGATCTTAAGCTAATCTGACTAAAGAGTTTGGTCTAATTAGTAAATGTCTGGACCTTTAAAAAGGGCACAAACTTAAAGCCCACATTTCTCATTTTTAGAATGATGTGTCATTAATGACACATCATTTTAATTAATGATACATCGTTTGCATTAATTACACATCCTTTTAGAAAGGTGTATGAAAAGCTAAAAGGTTTCATTAATGACACATTATTTTAGAAAGATGTGTAATAAACCAAATAGGTTCATTAATAAAGTATCCTTTTAGAAAGGTGTGTGAAAAACCAAAAGGTTTCATTGATGACACATCCTTTTAGAAAGGTGTGTGAAAAATCAAAATATTTTATTAATGACACATCCTTTTATTTAATGACACATCATTTTAGAAAGGTTTGTGAAAAAACAAAAGCTTATTTAAAATGTGACATATACAAAATGAAAAAATATATATAACAAAGATATATTTGTGTGGATACTGGTAAAGGCACGAACACATGACTGTTCTAGAATTAGACCAAACCATTCAGAATCAAAAGTTTAATTTTTTGCTACAATAGGTAACATCCTTATCCAACATTTAATTGTATTTACTTGGATCATTCGTAGGTTCCTAGTCTACTATGAAATTCTAATATGAAATTTATCTGAAACCCAACAATGGTATTAGAGGGAGGTTGCGAATCGATTAAATTGTTTTATATATCTGTTTATATTTGATATGAACAAACATATTGTTATGATTATTCAAATGATTTATGAGCATTTTGATTAATCATGCATGAAACATATCAATAATATTAATATGTTTAATATGATTAAATAATATTATTTGTAACTTGTTCATGTTAATTTGATTAATACGAATACTAAATTGTATTTATATGGTAAACAAGAGTGTAGTGAGATCACATCCATGAATTAATATTATAGATGAAATTGTGATTATATATAAGCAATTATAGATTCATTTAATTGTCATATGAAGATATTTAAATGTTAAACAATTTTATAGATGAAATTGTGATTTGATTAAAGTCATAAATCAGTTTTATAAATGAATTTTGTTTTGGTTAAGTGACGAGGCCCCTTAACCCTACTAGGGGCGATGCCCCTAGGACCCCAAAATTTGAATGCCCCATAAATGATTAATTATAATCATGATAAAGTGATGTTAGATGTATATTTTGCATGGTGCATGGTTATGGCTCTTTACCCCATATGAATAGATTATGTGTGTTGTTGTTGTAAGTTAAATACGACCTCCGTGTCGTGCCTTTTAATCTACAATTCAAGTTATAAAATTCTTTTCTCATTTAATTTCCCTCAAATATAACTTGAGATTTCCTTCTAGATATATAATATATGATTTGAATAGTATTAAATTAGAAAGTTGTTTTAAAGGAGAAAGCAACAAAGACATAAGACAACCAAGGAAGCACTTGGATAAGATGTAATACCTTTAGGTTGACATTTTGATTTTTTTCTTTAGCTTGAGAAAATCGTTTTAGTTTGGGCCATAATCATGTCATGTTTATTTTGTGTTTGTGCAATATATGTTAAAAAACTAGCCTAGTAAAATAAATACAAACATATTTAAATGTATGTGATGCATGTTAAATTCGTTGTTTTAGTAAAATATCCCTCAAAATTAAAAATTAAGTCAATAAAAGATGACTACCAAAGTTTGATACTCATTACTACCTCGATCAATATTAGATAGGTTTGCCAAAGTGAATATTTTTATTTATCTTGGTAGAGTGCGATAGGATAATTATGATATCCAACCTATTGAACTTTGGGTGAGACTTAACTAAGTTATCTCAATTATATTGAGAACTTAGAAGCATAAAATTAGGAGATGCACCATAAGATGGGCTAAGAACAAAATATATTATTCACCTAATTATCCAAGAGTTCTATTAGATGTAATTGGTAAATTTTACCTACCTAAATAGCTGAATTTTGGGCATTTAGCCAAAGGTAACTCAAGACAAGGTCAAATATGGATCTTGGCCACTAAAGGATTAATTTAAAGAGAAAATTGAGAGATTGTTTTCAACCAAATAATTAAGTGGGAGGATCAATTAATAAAAGCCCTAATTAAATAAACTTTAAATATGATAATAATTTCTACATGTGTTTTAGATTACCATGTCTACAAACATGTCTAACAACTTATCACTGTGATTTGTCCTTGAGAAGGACAAGCTCAATGAAGCTAATTTTTTGGATTGGTATAGGAATTTGAGGATTTTCCTCAAACAAGAAAGAATATTATGTCATAAAGTAGTCTATTCCTGAATCTCCTGCTCCTAATTCTCCTCATGCTGATAAGGATGCTCATAAAAGGTATCAAAATGATGCTTTGGATATAACATGCATTATGCTTGCAACCTAAACTCTAAGCTCCAGAAGCAACATGAGAACATGGATGCTTATGATATGGTTGAAGATTTAAAATGACTATATCAATAGCAAGCAAGGCATGAGAGGTAAGAGGTATCTAAGATGTTGGGCAATTACGCTTCCACGGTAGTAAGATTAAGATACAGAAACAACAGAAACAATATAAAACAAGCAATATATATATATATATATATATATCCAATCCAGCAACCATCCATGACAGAATCAAAAAAATTAGAAATAAACACCGA
Organism: Sapria himalayana; assembly: GCA_029783825.1. Classification (NCBI taxonomy): domain Eukaryota; kingdom Viridiplantae; phylum Streptophyta; class Magnoliopsida; order Malpighiales; family Rafflesiaceae; genus Sapria; species Sapria himalayana. The sequence continues at coordinate 54,222 of JAREIK010001494.1, read as the reverse complement.
AAATAACGTGGCTCGCTAGTCGCTCAGTACGACTAGCTACATCCACTAGAAAATGCTTATGCGTTGCAGATTAAACTAATAGAAATTGTCTTACAGTATGCAACACACAGAATAGTCATGATAAATCACGCAAAGAGAAGAGAGAGAGATGATGAACAGTTCCACGGGTCCAAAAGCAGCCACCCGAAAATAAAATTACAAAGCATTTTAAATTAAAATTCTATCGGTTCATTTAACCGGAGCGGGTTGGATCATGGGACGGGTCAGGCTCTGCTCCAGAAATTTCGGCCCACTATCTGGACTGTGAGACCTCTGTTATTGTGCTACTATTGTATCTACAGCCTCTTAATATTTTCTTTCCTGCACTTACATGAAAATATTAAAATTAAAAAAACATTTGGTTATACAAATAGATTATTAAAAAACAAATTACATATATAGCATAAGACCTTATTTAAATGCAAGATGATAGAAGTGAGCCCTATTGGAATTCATGTGCTCAAAAAGATTGGGAATATTGAGAATCTAGAAAGGTTGGGCTTTCCATTGAGCCAAGGATTAGATACTGATTTTGTTTTTGCTATCATTGCCTAAAAACTATAATCAATTTGTCATGAATTACAACATAAACAAAATTCTCAAAACTTTTCCTGAGTTGTTATGCAAGGTGAGAATTACTGAACAAAATCTTAAAAAGATTAAATCCATAATGATTGTGCAAAAGGGAAAAGGAAAACATTAATCCAAAGATAAGGGTACACCCCAAACCAAAGGCAAGACAAAATCTTTTGCATTGAAACCTAAGTGAGGGGTGGCTAAGGAATGTTCTTGCTTCCACTATGGTCAGATCGAACATTGGAAAAGGAACTGCAAACAATACTTGAAGAATTTAACAGGAAGAATGGAAGTGAGACTTTTACCTATGGTATTTATGTTATTGAAATCAATTTATCTACTTCTTCAATATGGGTATTAAATATCAGATGTGCTTCTCACATTTGTAATAATGTGCAGGATCTTAGAAAGAGTAGATCATTGACAAAAGGTGATGTGTTAAATGAGAAATGTATATCTAAACTCCATAAATATTTACTTATAGACTCATTTGATCTTCAATCAAATGAAGTATGCGAGTCTTTTCTATTAGGCAAAATGACTATAACTCCTTTTACTTGTCAAAAAAAATGCATAAATGATTTGTTAAGACATATACACAATGATGTATGTGGCTCTTTCAATATAATAACTAGAAAAGGCTACCAGTATTTCATTTCATTTATTGATGATATCAGTAGTTATGGCTATATGTATTTATTGAAACAAAAGTCAGAATCCTTTGAAAATTTCAAAGAATTTAAGAATCAAGTACATAATCAAAATGGAAAAAGTATTCAGATGCTTAGATCAGATCAAGGTAGTAAATACTTAAGCCAAGAATTTTGTGGTCATCTAGTTTAATCTGGGATCATATCTCAACTCACTCTACCTGGAATACCACAATGAAATGGTGTATCAGAAAGGAGGAATCATACTCTGTTAGACATGATATGATCAATAATGAGTCATGTAGATCTTCCTTCTTCCTTCTAGAGTTATGCTCGAGGGATAACTTCTTTCACACTTAATCGTGTTCCATCTAAGGTAGTTACAAAGATAACATATGAGATATGGTCAGTAAAGAGTCCCAAAATGTCTTTCATGAAGATTTATGGTTGTGAACCTTATGTTAGACATCAAGTCTTAGAGAAACTAGGACTCAATCCAGACAAATGCTATTTTTTAGGATATCCCAATGAAACAAAAGGATACTACTTTTATATTCACGCACAAGGAAAAGTGGTTGTCGCAAGAAATGATGTTTTTCTAGAAAGAGAATTTATTTCTAGAAAACCTAGCGGGGCAAAAGAAGATCTTAAAGAAATTTGAGATATACAAACTAGCATTGAGTCCATATTCTAAGAAATGGATGGTTGCCATGAGATCTAAAATGGAATACATGTATACCAACCAAGCATGGTCTTTGGTTGATCCATCTAAAGGGATATATCTCATTGGGTGCAAATGGGTTTTTAAAAGAAAAACTGGCATGGATGGTAATGTGCATACCTTTAAATGGATATTGGTTGCTTAAGGTTTTAAAAAAATTCATGGTATAGACTATGATGAAATCTTCTCACTAGTTGTGATTCTTAATTCCATTCGAATCTAACTCGTGATTACAATTTACCATGATTATGAAATCTGGCAAATGAATGTCAAAACTATATTCCTTAATTGGAATTTATTTGAGGATGTGTACAAGACACAACCTGAAGGTTTTTTTGATCTAAAGGGTGCTACAAAGATATGTAAGTTGCATAAGTATATTTACGGATTAAAGCAAGCTTCAAGATGTTGGAATCTTTGATTTGATAATGTAATCAAAGAGTTTGGCTTTATTAAGATTGAAGATAAACCTTATGTCTACAAAAGGATTAATGGGATTATTATTCTTTCTTATTTTATATATAGATGATATACTTTTCATTAGAAATGATATCTCTTTCTTACAATAAATAAAGGCTTAGCTTGAAAATTATTTCTTAATGAAAGACTTAGATGAAGCTGCCTATATATTAAGCTAAAAGATCTATAGAGATAGATCAATTACTACAAAAAAATGTTAATTTAGCTAGGGAATTTTAGCTATGGATCAATCACTAGCTAAATTGCGAGGGATTAGCTAGGGAATACCATGAGATTTATGATTTTTCATTGAAATTAAAATTTGCAATGGATTAATGACAGAATATCAACTTAAATTCCACACAAAGAAAAGCGGAGAATTTAGTGATGGATTTAGCGACAGAATTTCTCCAGTAATTTCAACCGGAATATAGTGACAAATTTAGCAACAAGATTTCTCTATCTAATTTCATCCAAAATATAGCAATGGACTTAACGACAGAATTTTCCTCACAAATTAAATCTAGAATATAGTGATGGATTTAGAGATGGAAACTACCTAACTAATTACATGCAGAATATAGCGACGGATTTAGCGATGAAAATTTTCTAGCTAATTTCATCCGGAATATAGGGACTGATTTAGCCACAATATTTTCCTAGCTAATTTCATCCAAAAAATAGTGATGTATTTAGCATTGAAATTTCCCTAGCTAATAAAATCAAGAATATAACGACAGATTCAGCGACATAACTTTCCTACTAATTACATCCAGAATATTACTATGGATTTAGAGATGAAATTTCTCTAGCCAATCTTTAATTATTTAATTTTTTTAATTTATTATTTGTTTTAATATTTTATTTAATTTTGTTTATCAAATGTAGGTTATGGTCTATAGATGAGTGATTCTTGAAAGACACATTCTCCTCGTAAAATTATAAAAAATGATATTAAAAGAAATAATTTAAATATATAAAAATACAAAAAATATATATATTAATAAGGATAAAAATAACTATTTTTATGATTATAAATTTTTAAAAAAAGTATACAAAAATTTTTTCTAAAATTTTTAATTAAAAAATTTATTATTAAAGTAAGATTAAATAATTAATTCTATTATTATTATAATTTTTTAAGATATTTTAAAAATTAAATGAACATACATTAAAATTTCGACTAATATAAAGGTAAAATAATTCATAGTATGATTAAATAAAATATAGTTTCAAAAATATCTGAATTGATGAATAATCTAGTAAATATTAATATTATTATAAGTATAAAAAATTTTATGATTATATGAAACTTTTAAAAAAATTAATTAATATAAAATTTGAAAATCTTGAATTATAATAAAAATTTAATTTTTTTTGTTAAATTTAAAAGAAAATAAATTACTATTTAAAAATAAATACATAGATGTGTGCCCATACAAAAATTTATAAGAATTAAATGAGTAATAATTTTATTATTTGCTTTTAAAATTTTGTCTTTATTAAAATAATAAATATTACTTTTTTAATTATCTTCTCACTTTAAGTAATTTTTAGAATTTTAAAAATTATTAATGATATCAAATAATAAGAAATGTTATGCCTTTAAAATTATTTCAGATTATCTTCATAAAAATTAATATGAATTCTTAAAAATTTATAACCATAAAATATATATATTTATATATTTTTTTAACTAACAAATATTTTATTACTCTTAGGAGAGTGACTAGAAGACAAATTATCTTTTCATGTATGTCTTATTATATGAAGTTTATAAATTTTGTAGCTATTTGATTTTTTTGTTATAAAGCTAAACATATATTTTTTTGAAATTGTTTATATATTTATTGTTTAATTAATTTTATAATAAAAAAATTGTAAGGTGTTTATTTTTCATGTGTACTTGTTACACACACATGAATTTTGTTGAAAATATTTTGATAATACATAAAAAAAATGAGTCTTTTTGTATGTTATATATTTATTTTTATTTAAAGTTTTTATATTGAAAATTTTAAATATTATGGTAAAATATATAGTCACTTGTTGTCGAGACTCAAGAGACAACTCTAACAAGTGCCTAAGTCCTCCACAGTTCGCCTCTATGTCTTGACATTGATGCATCAAAACCTAATCGAAGAGTAAGTGAGAATTTCTTATTAATTTGAAGTACGTTTTCTACCCTAATTCTTCATCGATTATCATAATGGAAAATTGTGTGTTTTTATTCTTTTATTTTTTATTTCGAAATTCTTCTTCATTAATCACCATGGTATGCTTGGATTTCTTTTATAAATTGATTTGTATACATACTTCATGCATATGTGATATAATGCATTCTCATTGTGTGTGGATGTTGATGTTGCACAACAAGTATGCCGACTTGATTTTTATTTTTTTTCCACTCGACAGCCTTGTGATTTTAAATGTTAATCACAAAATGGGTGTTAGTGTTTGTGGTGAGCAGTGTGTATATAACAATATATTTAATATTTAAATAATAAATTATGTAAATATGATAATCCCAATAGTAATACCACATAAATATATAAGTGTATTTTACTATATCTATAACTATAAAATAGTATACATGAACATAACTATATATAGATATAACAACATATATTTAATACACACACACACACACACACACACACACACACACACATATATATAACTATATATAAATGTAGTTAATAATATGAATATCAACATATTACTATATATAATTGTATTTATCTACATAAATACCTATACATAGCCATATGTATAAATAAATATAATTACATGAAAAACTATATATAACTATAACTGCATCATGTATAACTACATGCTTCAGAAACATAATATATATTCATATCATTCATCCCATTCATACATGTTTTTTTGGATATTGTATTAATCTTTATCATTTTCCATATATTTTAGGAACTTAAATTTAATTATTTCAACCTTAAATGTATTTTTATTGTATTTTTATATGTTTGTATAAATCATTATGATTTAATATGTTTAGGGTTTGTATTTTTGTTTCACTTAATATCATTTAACTAACATTGTTTTCTAATAAAATGTTCATTTATTTTAATTCATGTTGTAAATTTCTAAACAAATAATAATATGTTTGTGTAATAAATATTATAAAAAAATTCTAAAATATATATGTGGTGTAGTTTTAATTTACAAAGATAAAACTTTATAAATAAAATTCATTTACAAAATAAAATTTGTACCTCATAATATGCAATATGTTATATTTATTATAAATAAATAATGTTTGAAATGTATCTATTAATTACAAAAAAACATTGTCATGTATTCAACTTGAAACAAAATTTAAAAACAATTATTAAAAAACAATATTTATATGGTCATTTATATATTTTAAATAAAATAAAAAATAATAATTACTTGTATAAAAATTTACTCATATATTTATATGGTAATCTATTTTGTTTGAACATAATTAAAGAAATAATTGATTTTTTACAAAACAGTAAAGGCATGTATTTATATGAACAACATTATATTTGTTTGAATATTAAAGTTTCTAAAAATTTATTAATAACAATAAATAATAGGTAGAAATTTATCAGTCATTAATATTTTATTAAAAAAAGATTATAGAAAAACAAAAATAATATTATCTATTTATGAACTATATTTTCATTTTTAACATAATTGTAAAAACAAAATAATTTACAAATATGTAAAATTCATTTATTTATATAAGTATAATGATAGTTATTTTAATATAAATATTAAAAAAAACAACTATTTGAATAATATAGAAGCTCATATATTTAATTCATAATTTCATTTTACGCATTCATATGCCTCACACACACACACACACACACACACACACACACACACATGTATACAAACACACACAAATATTTGATTTAAATATAAAGAATTTATAATATTTTATAAATTGTGTACAATATATGATATTTTATTTTAATTAAATTTTCAAAATCAAAAAATTTTAAATACATTTACACATGTGCGCGTGCACACACACACACACACACACACACACACACACACACACATATAATAGTTTCATGTGTAAATTTAAAATAGATTATGTGTATAGTTATATGTGTGTGTTTGTGTGGGTGTACAGTAGTATATGCATGCATACAAGTATATACACACTACTTTGAAAATGTAGATACATGTGTGAATATATACAAAAGTACAAATATGTGTACGCTGATATATAATGAACAGTAATGTATATGGATGGATAAATGTGAGTGTGTGTGTAGGGCAATGTATATGGACATATATATTTATGCATATATATGTAAATATCAACATTGATTTTGAGAAGAAAAATACTTGAGCACATAAATATTAACATGTTCCACAAAATTATAAGAGCATGAGCAGAAAGTGACATTATTACAAGATACTACTACTCTCCCAACTATAACACTTTGCCTCAAAATTTGATCAGAGTACTACTTGCAATGATAAGGTTCATTCAATACTACATACCATGGAGTTATATTTTCATTCAATATTATAATTTATTCAAATAAAAAAATCTATCTAATATCTTTTTCAACAACTCTTCTATCTTTTTTTTCTAGTCTTGATAAGTTATTTTTAATTTTGCTTATATGTACATTTCTTACATAATATCTCTAGTTCAAACTATTGTAATAGTAAAATTCATCAAATAAATCTAGACCTGACATCTTTCTTTTTTATGATATATTTGATTATAGAATATTTAGTATATACCATGACTTTGGTTCCCACTAAATATGATATTAACTTGCCAAAAGAAAATATTGTTGATAAAATTTCTTTCACTATAGTGGTGTAATTCAATTGGGCATTTGAGAGTGTGTTGTTATCATAATATATGATAACTATTTATATATATTTGTAGTGTGTATATAACAACATATTTTCTAATATATAAACTTTTTTTAGAAACATAGACAAAAATATTAATTGATATTATGGTTTATAATTATTGAGACACAAAAATAATAATAATAGTCAAATAATCAAAAATATCTTGAATCACTCAAAGAGAATTGAAGCAATTCCATACATATTTTCATATATTTGTGAATATAAATAGGACCACAACATACATCTTCTTGAGAAAACCTAATAAAAGATTTACAATACTGAAAACATTTTTAATATCAATCCTAAAGAATAAGAGAAACTATATTCTCATATTTTTCTTTATATCTAATAGGGATAACAATGGAAAACTAATCGATAAATAATCACATAAACATAAGCTGAAATAAAATAATTTTTCATTTAAATATATTACTTAAAAACTAAAAAATATTTAAACATTGAGCTATTCGAAACTTTTATAAACAAAATATTTGAATATAAAAATATTCAATTCATTAATATATATAATAATAGTATCAACTAAAGTAATATAACACAACTTTCCTCCAAGTCATATTTATAGAAATAATATATGTAACTCAAAAAAATCATAAAAATGTGAATTTTAAAGACTTTTCCAAATACATTTCATTATTTAAATCAGTATGATTAAATGTATTATTAAGAATTAATTATTAATTAAATAAAACAAGAATGAGATATAATTATACTATAAGTTTAAATACTAATAGAGGCAAAAGCATAAAATAACAAGTTGAATAATTAGTAAGTCAAGACATAATTCTTGAGACATTGAGGTATAAAAACATTTAATTCAAAATAAGATCAAAGATATATATATATATATAAAATATAAAATTAATTCATCAAAATAAAAAAAATATTATTAGTTTCTTACTTATTCAAAAAATCATAATTAAGTACTAAATAAAAAATAAAATTATAATAATATTTTTTTTTATAAAAAACACAATCATTACATAACATAAAAGTGGATTTAAATATATATGATTAAAATATTTTAACATAAATTCTCTTCTCTAATATCATCATTATTTTTATCTAGTATATTAGTAGTTAGAAAGTTTTTACTATCAAATGATTGATTTCATATTAAATAAATATGAAATCATCACAATTTATATGAATTTTCATCTATAATAATTTGTGTTAAACTCAACTTACTCATATTATTATATGTTCTAGCTAAATGATATTTAAGATTAAGAAAATCATTAAGAAATGGCCACAAAATTCCTAAGAAAACCCAAATGTGAGTTAACTTGAAAACAATCTCTTTAGCCTCACATAGATTGCCATGATGAAAAGAATATTTAAAGAAATTATATCACTCAATTACTAATTTGTGGTAATTCTGAATTGTAATTATATTTTTTTTGAATACTATAATGGCATAGAAGACATGAGATGACAATTTATTTTTTTACTTTTAAAGAAACATTTGAACAAAATTCATACCCCCTACAACACGAATGATAAATGATGTGATTAAATAATTGATAAGAAATACAATCTGAAAAAAAATAAAAGAAGATATCAATATGATTAAGTAATTTGTAATCATAATTGATTCATCCTAAAATGTCTTATCAAAAAGTTTTAAAGTTGTCTTAATTGAATATTTTTATAATCTCTAAATTTTGAATAAGAAAATAATATGACTACATAAAATACAAGATAAATCACTTTATGTTTTTTCAAGAAAAATACAAATTCTCACAATGTATATTATATAATAATATAATTTTTAAAAATATTTATTTCATATTTTTAGTGAATATCAATCATTTTTTAAAAATAATGTATGAATATATAAAAATTATTTTTTCTCTTATGAGATATGAATTATGTAATGGAATAATACTTATTTATAAAAATAGTTAACAAAATAATAAAAGTCATCTTACATAATAATATTATATAATATTATAGGTAATCTAGATAAAATATATTTCAAATAATATTTTCTTGACGTACTATAAAAACACTATCATATTTTCTTAAGTGTACCTCATTATTAATATAAATAATCTATTTTCTGCTTGATTTCATAAGTTTTAAATTTATCAAAACAAAAAATTAAACTGATAGTGAATAAAAAAAGATTAATGAAAACTAGGCATCTAATTTATCCTCTAATATGACAAAAATTGGGATAGACAACATGATCAATTCTTAGAAAAGTCATCCACAAAGTTATATAAATCCTACAAAAATATCTAAAAAAAAACTGGTTAACTCTAAAATTAAAATTAAGTTATTTAGCATGATAACTCAAAATAATAAGATTAGCAATAATGTTATATAATTATTAAGATTTTTAATACAAACATATATCTTCCTGGCGGGCCTAGACCAAAAATATCATATCAAAGCTTTAGGAAAAGACTAATATCCATAGCTTTTATTACCTGCATCAGTGAGCAATGCATGCTGATATCCAGACCAGCCTGGCAATTATATATTCAAAAGTTTGTCTGTGTGTAAATGGGTGTGTATATATGACAATATATACATGTCTAAAAATAAATATATGCACCCACTTATGTACATACTCGGTATATACATACGTATATACTCAGTATATATGTACGTATATATCATGTATATTCATACTTATATACTCGGTATATGTACATATACAGTACATGTCATGCACCACATGACTCGGAAAAGAAAGATCAACACACCACAAGAGCTAGCACATGAGGCAAAGTATTGCATTGCCATAACATCCAACTATGCATGGTTAGAAGAAACCTAGTATCATTAACAAATTGCATAGGCTTTAGACTTTACGAAAACTAATTGACAAATAGAAAATAAAAATAGTTGCCCGGTGAAAATCAAAATAGCAAATGCCCAGACAAATAGAATTTTTATCTTCCAAAACAAAACAAAAAAATAACATGTGCCAAAACAAAATAATACAATCTCCAATGACCATGATGCTAATTCAATCATAACATGCTTTCTATTTTATAAATCTAACATGCTCTCGAAGATAAATTTTCATCATGTATTTTTTCTTATGGGTGGCATTGTACTCGGTCTCTTTTACAGGTTTGGTTTCATATGGAATGAGGCACCTAAATGCATGTATTTATATTATTGAACATGATATCAAAGTGGGGGAAAATAAAAGTGATAATGCCACCACCACCACCATATTTTAGCTAACATGTTGGAGACTGCCCCAAGACACCAGATGTTTTTTTAAAGAACAAAAGTAAAAGTGTTTGGAGCATGCCATCAATATAAAGCACTACACTGCCTAGACTAGATACAAGTAAAATAAATAATACATAGATTAAAATAGTGCAATAGATATAATGAATATTATATATATTGATCACCTCAAACTTAAAAGCAAAAAGAAATTAAGATACTCCAGATAATTCTCATTAAAATCTTTGCCAACAATTGTGATGAGAATAGTTATTGCCTAGCCCATCACGTGGCTAACCTAGAATAGCCCTAGTTTGAACCAGGAGAGCCAGGCATGCCCTCGTCAGGGCTTGGCCATGGCACCTGGTCCACCTAACAAGGGCCCAGGACCTAGAACCTAGACCCCTATGGGCCATGTCCCTTGGATAGTGTGTGCAGGTAGAAAGTGCTAAGCATGCTGGCATCATTATATCAATATATTATACAAAACATAGGAGTGCTAATTGCTATGTGTATCCATATATACACATAATATAATTATTGTGTATTACAATATAAAAAATACATACATAATGTATAGAGAATGTATATACAATGTGTATATACACTCATATTGAATATATACATATAAACATTGTATATAGATAGAAATATTGTGTAGATAGATGTATACATAATGTAAATACAAAATATATACATACATACCTAGTATTTAGAAAATTTAAAATTATGAATTAAAAAAATTAAATAACATTAAAAAAAATTCTTTAATTTAAAATTATAATTAATACTTATAAAATAAAAAATGGTAACATAATCTTTCAAAATAAAACTAAAACATAAAAAATTTTACAAATCATTAAGTCATAAAAAGATACAAATTATAAGATCATTTTCAATCTAACTATTATGATCTGTACAACTTTAAATTTTGTCATATACTTCATCATATGTATTTTGTTGTAATGTAGGAATTTGATCCTGAAGTCTCATCTATGTATTATCTTAATCTTTCTATCATAACAAATTTTCAATAATATTGATTGTAATTTGATTTTCTTGTTTAAAATAATATTCACAATCATAAATATGATAAACTTTAATATACAATAAACACAGTAAAGATCAGAAAATCATGAGACATTTTAGATATCACGAAAAAAATTTTATATACTTTTACAAAGTCAATGCATCTAGATTCTTTATATCCTGTAAAAAAGTATAACAATAATTAATGTCTAATTATTTTAACAAGTTATTATTATAGCTCTAACTTATCACTTACCTCTAACTTATTTTAATTAACTCTTTATTCATATCTAGAACAATAAGGATGATAACAAGTTATTCATTTATAAAATATGAATATATGAATATATTCATATCTTAAGATAAAAATGACTTAAGTTTATATATTCCATGAATCAAATAACATTAATACATTATTGTACATCCTGACATATTCAATGTTATTTGATGTCTTTTTAAAATGTATATTCAATGAAATCTCATGATTATTTTTTTTGTATTGAATCTATTTAGTTTTAATGATATTATGAAATTTTTTAATAATATATGATGTGCATTCAATGAGCAATATTCAATGATTCTCTTGGTATTACTTGAGAAGGATTGAATATGTTTGGTAGCATTTGATGACAATTCCATGCTATTCAATTACATTCAATTTTTATAAATGATACGACTTTTTATTATTGCATATGAATTTTTTTTGATCAATTTCAATCATTTTCAATAAGTATGTAAGATATGTTAACATATTTTTTTATAGTCCATGAATAAATTATATGTGTTGGTTTACAAAAATAAAACATACATCAAATAATTTGAAATAGAAAATTCATAAGAAATAAAGAAAAAAAAATAAACAATAAAATACATACTAATAACACTTTAGATTTGGATAATTAAAAAATGAAATAAAAAATTTTTTATAAATGAGCAAGAGGGGCTCTAAAATGAAAGAGCAAGCAAGATGAATCTTCACCCACCCATAGTTGACATTTCCCCACATATCAATGATCTTCAATTTTATTTGTTGGATATTTATACAAATTTATAATTTTCAATAATATTCAATAATATCAAACATTTGTTTAATGATATATGAGTTTTAATGATATATGATTTATTTTGATATATTTAAACATTTGTTTTATGACACTTTACTTTGTTTATTATAATTCCAAAACAATTCATTGATATTTGACATCATAAAATCAATCTTACTTCATCAAAATAGAAATATAGATATTTTTATATGTGTCCACAAATTATTGTTCATTTTGAATGTGAGAAAAAATTATTGTTACACTTTCTAGTAAAAAGTTAAAAAATATACACTTTTAATGATTTAAATATGTTATATAAAACTAAAATATGAACATGTAGAATTTTTAAAAAATAAAAAAATTTTCATAAATATTTGAAGTCATAAAAAGTTGACCTAAAATGATTTTAAAATAAATCACCAATATCTAAAAAATAAAAAAAAAATATAAAAGAATAAAAAATAATGAATATTTATCACATTTCAAATAAAATAGTTAAAAAGGTCAGATTTTCATGACATTTTATGGAAAACTTTTAGTTGATCAAAAATATTCTAACAAATATAAAGTAATTATCATTGAAAATATATCATATAGTATTATCCAATGTATTGGATAATGTTCAAGATTCCTTCAATCACCACTAACATTGCAAAAACTTTCATAAAACTTAATTAATATACATATATATATATATATTTGAAAATTTAATGCATGTACACACACACACACACAACATCATATGTATATATGCATGTGCATATATGTATGCAAATCTATAAATATATATAGATATATTGATGTTGTTATATATGATGTATAAATTTATATGTGGATGTTATGAATGATATACATGTACATATAAATTTACATATATGTGATAAAGGCGATCTTAAATCATGATTGAAAGAAAAAATAATTACTTGCTTGTTTAATTTATAGTATTACATATATTTTTATGCACTAAGAAGGCAACGGCGGCTAGACAATAAAATATAGAAAGAAAGGCCATATTTTTGAACCAAATATCATATTCTGATTATGATTCTAGGAAAATAAAAAATAGAAAAAGATATTTTAGTAAAATGAAGATTGTTGCTAGTGATAGTCATTTCTTAAAATATTTCTTTGCTAGATCTTTCTCTATTTGGTTTTATTCATAGTGTGTTCATTTTCAAACCCCCCTCAAGCATGGCAATGCAGCAAAATGAGTGCTAAACTTGTATTGAAAGTCATTAAATAAGAGGTATTGAAACTTTCATGAAAATAGCAACAATTTGTTTAGAGGAAAGATGATGGAGTTAAAGATGCTGAACATGACATTTTCATGAATAAAATGGTAGTCAATTTCAATGTATTTGATGCAAGCATGAAACATATGATTATGTAATAAGTGAATAACATAGTGATTGTCACAAAGGATGAGAGGTTGATGTTCAGGTTGAATGCCAATGTCATGGAGAAGATATTGGAGTCACATGAGATCAACAATAGTAGTGACCATGGTGCAATATTATGTTTATGCACTAGAGTGGGAGATGGTATGTTACTTCTTGGAACCAAAATTGATGTATTTTCATGAATAAAATGATAGTTAATTTCAATTTGTTTGATGCAAGCATGAAAAATATGATTATGTAATAAGTGTGAATAACATTTTGATTGTCATGAAGATAGAGATGGTGACATTCGGGTTGAATGCCAATGTCATGGAGAAGATATTGGAGTCACATGAGATTAGTAACATTAGTGACCATGGTGTGATATTATACTTTTGCACTAGATTGGGAGATAGTAGGTTGCTTATTTGAAGCAAAATTAATGTATTTTGATTCAAGAAAGATGCAAAAACTAAAAGTAATTTGTTGAGTTAAAAGGATGACTTACCTAATCTACATTACAAAAGGCATTAAAAGTAAGTGAAATTTATTATAAATATCTCAAACCACATGTGAGGGGTTCCTTGATGCAACTAAGTATGTGTTTCACTACATGAAAGTACATGGTTGGATTTTAGAAGTGTTAACTGACTAAGTTTATAGCATAACTATGATCAAGGCGAGTTAAGGTGAGACATTGAAGGGACCCACAAAGTCATTGGTAAGTTAGAGGATTAGTGAGATGATTATCATCTAGAAGAGGAGTAGGTTTGTGGGCAATGGGGGAATTTATTTTTGTAGCATCAAGCATATTTGTTTTAACTAACAGGTCATGTGCATATTTAGTTTGAGTAAACAAAGGGGCATCAAAAAATTTTTAACCTCTATCCCCAAAAAATAATTGAGATTGCATAAATACTTCAAAGAGAAATCATCATTCACTCAAGTAATGAGTTAATGTATAAAAAAGAGGTCATTACCAATAAGAATTATGCCATCAAGATAAACAAGAAAGTGGACAAGATAATTAAGTGTGATGAATGAATAAAGAGTTATCAGCTTGACTGAATTTAAAACAAAAAAAATTATTTTCGACAAAAGTTTAGCAACCCAAGCACAAGGGGCTTGTTTAAGGCCATACATAGACTTATGTAGAAGACAAACACAATGCAAGCAGATTGTTCTCATAAAACTAGGATATTATTTCATGAAAAAAATTCTCAAAGAGATAACCAATTAGGAAGATATTCTTGACAATAGAGAGGATGATATGACTAGTGGTTGTTTTGACAATGGCCAAATATTTCACCAAAATAAAGTCTAAGAATTTGGTAAAATCTCTTAGCAACTAAACATGCTTTAAAGCAGTCAATCATATCATATTCTTTGAATTTGGTGCAATGTACCCATTTTTTACCAATAACTTTAAAGACCTAAGTGTTATTAGCATGAATAGTAGCAAGTTCTTATTGCATGGAAGCTATGCTGATGGAAAACCTTGAGAGTATTTTTTTAGTGCCCTAGGATCATTTCTAACAATAAAGATAATTCTTGAAAACTATTCATCAAGATTAGAAAAAGTTGTAATGGAAAGATTATGAAAGAAAAATAATTCATTTTTTATATAAAGAAAATAAATATCATTAAATACTACGTGTTGAGAATTGTAAATCCAATTTTATGGTGGATCACGACATCTATAACATTTGTCTTGAAAATTATATCCTAAGAAAGAAGGCGATACAACCTTTTTTGAAGATTTGTGCATGTTTGTGCATGTTAGAGGTTTTTAAATAAATAAAGAAGTGTGTACCAAAAACACATAAGATATAGTAACTTGGATGGTAGCTAAATAATTTAAAATATGGATAACTATTACCAATAAAAGATAGATGCAGTCTATTAATAAGATAAGACAAAAGTAGCAATTAAGAAGGTATCAACCAGATTTTAATGGGACATTAGTATAGAAAACATGAGGCAAACTTATTTCTACAATATATATGTCTATATTTTATCTCAGCTAATCACCTAATTCATTTTGTTCATGGGTATGTAAATATGATATTTATTTTATCCCATATTGAAGCAAATGATTTGAAAAATTACTTGAAGAAAACTCATACCCTCCATCATATTACAAAGTTTTATCAAAAATTTTTTAAACAAACATTTGAAATTTTTGAAAACATGTGTAAAAATTAGATTTGTATCTTAAAGGATATTCACATATGTATCGGATAAAATCATCAATAAAAATAACATTGTATTAAAATTTATGTGTGGAAATAAGAATATTGGGCCAATTATATCACTGTGAATTTTTTCAAGATGAAAACTCGTAGTAGTTTTTGATTAATTAAATAAACCTTTGCGATAGTTTCCAAGTTGATAATTAGTGCAAGGAGGATCCTTAACTATCCAATTGGAAATAGTAATAATTTTTTATTTTCTAAATTTTTTAAAAAGGCATAATTAGTATGCATTAAATGAGCATACCAAATTTTTGAGTATACTACTTGAGATTTTGTAATAAGATAAGTTTCAATATTTTCATGTTAAAGGATAAAAAAATTCTTATTTATGATAATTTGTCATTATCTACTGTATAGAGTCATTGATAAAAAAAACTAAAAAAGTTAAATTCAAATAACAATCATTGTCATGATTAAGTTGACAAACAGATAATAATTTTTTTTTATCTCAAGAACTACTAACACATCTTTAACATTTAATTTATCATGATGAATGTTAAGAGATACATTACCAGTATAGTAAGTAATTAGTAATGGTTCTCTATCTCCAACAAGAATGCGATCATTACCAAAATAAGGTTTCAAAGTTTTTAATTTAATTCATATATGAGGATACTCAGCTTTGTTAATAACTGAATTTTAATTCATAATTTTTCAAGGGAATCAATCTAGGTGAAGATGAAATGCTCAGGGATGTGAATTTTAAATTATCATAACTTAGATTATATAGAACTTTTTGAGTTATTTGGAAATAAGTGTAAGTAATAATTTGTAATAATTCTTCCTATCCTCCCCCTATTTTTTAAAAAATCATACTTTTAGCTTATTTAATGCTCCTAGTAGACTGAATAATCTAATCTCATATAATAATTATGACTTTCTAAAATGAGATATCATCTCAAGAGGAGATATTCCAAATATCATATGAGGCAAGATAGTAATGATGGATCCAATTGATCTATAATGAATCCTATTTATATTGATACACCATAGTTTCTTAATGAAAAAAAATATTATTCTTTGGGTTGATCAAAAGAAGACCCAACCCACGGTAGGAAATAGGTTTAAAAACCATGCTCCATGAGATCTTGTGCCTATGTATATCTTTCTATGGTTGGGGAGCCCTATAAAAATCTTCTACACAAGTTATCAATGGAAATGACAAAAGCTTGAGGGATGATTAAGAGTAAAAACTAGTATCCTCAATTCCTTGGATGATAGAATGCAACAACTCTATCCTCTTAGTGACAGACGATAATTTTTCAGCCCACAGTTGTATTATAGAAGAGATCTCATGGACTAGAGAAGAATTGTGAAGTGATCAATCTACTCGATGATTATGGAACTCCCATAAATATAAAAGGAAGTTTGATGTGTGAGAAATTAGAATTATTAATGATCAATTCGTGGTGATCAAGTTTTATCCCTCCAAAGAAGAAGTTCAATTTGGAGGGATTACCCTGTAGTCCTGATGGTTCAAAAAATAATTGGACACTATCTAATAAGGAATGAATAGAAGATCATTCTATTTTTGAAAAAAAAAAGATAAAGATCATCTACATACATAAGATGAGAAATTTATTGTTTAGTATATCATGGATGGAAGAAAAATATAGTATTTAGTGGTATAATTAATTAGTTTTGATACGTATTCCATCGCAATAATAAAGATGTGGAGAAATAGTGGATCATCACAAGTTAGACCTATTCTTTCCTTGAAAATACCCATGCATATGCCCATTTATCATTAGGGAATAGTTGGTGGTTGAAATACACAGATAAAAAATATTGATGATCTTGTTCGGGAAGCCTAGTGCATGCAACATCTCAGTTATGAATACCTAATTTACCATGTCAAAGATCTTTTGCAAGTATATCTTGATAAAACCCCTAGGAGATATATCCTTCCTTTTATATCTCATAATGTTGAGCAAGAAGAAAATTATTCATTATTAACCTTACTTTTTATACCAAAGTTTGGTCAATAAAAGCATTAACTATAGACTTGATTTTTGAAATTATTAGTTTAAATACGATCTTGTTAATGACATTACAACAATAAATCAATCTATAATCTTTAATAGTAGATGCATGAATTGATTTAAGAATTAAAACATTACATGCATGATTGATATGATCCAAGATTTTTCCATTAAGAATAAATGCTTATCATGCATTAGTAACATCTTGTCTAATATAATTCCTTTTGTGTTTACAAAATTTCAAGGAAATCCCATCAGAACCTAGAGATTTTAAATCCCCAGTATTTAAAAAAAGTAATTTCTATTTTTTCATAGAAATATGATAAAGACAATTTCATATACCCTCAAGGGTCAAGATCATCCCAAACTTGACTTCGTACAGCTAGATAAGAGGGGGATTGTATGTAGTCCCAAAAATATTTTGAATATTATTTGTGAATTTTAATGTCACTCCTCCTAAAGAGCTAGTAGTGTCCTCATTTCCATCGATGATAGAGACAATATAATTATTTTGCAACCTTGACTTAATCATGGCATGAAATGTAACACCCAAAAAAATGATTTGGGCAAATGAATAAGATAAATATTGGGTTAAACCAAACTTGGTGTTTTCTAAGAAATTAAGAAATGATTAAATGATAATTGATAAATATTAAATGATATATGATTATATGGATAAATTTCAAATGCAAATGAATATGTAAATATATAATTGAATATTATACGTTAAATAAGAAATTGACCAAATCCAAAAAATTAACTAATTGAAAAAGTGCAAAATATAAATTTGGTAAATGAGGACCTAAGGGTCATATATGAATAAATTTATGTCTAAGTATGATTATGAGAAACTTAAAATAAAAATAAAATAAAATATGGGTTATATTATATTCATATATTCTCATAATATATGAATATATTATGAGAAACTTGTTATCATATAGACATATATAAGGTATAGAATATATATGTCTAAAAAGTAAAATTAACTCATATTCAACAAACCAACCTATCACTTACCTCTAACTTATTTTAATTTAAATGTTATCATCTTCAGATACTTCATAATCATAATTTCATTAAAAAAATACTTATTTTCTTTATATTCAAATAAATTTTTTAATTAATCATAATTTTTACTTTTTTATTTTTATAGCTAACTAATCCCCAATCTAAATGTAAAAAGTTTTTATAGTTATACATATAGTAATATACAATTATTTATAGTTATATATTATTATACATATAGTATATATAATTATAAAGATATATATATAATTAAACGTATCTTTATATATAGATATATTCATCCAAGTAGTTATATGTAGTTGTACATAAATATATACAATGTTATAAACAAATATATAGATTTACATATATGTATACATATATTTATACATAATTAAAAATATAGTTATATATAATTATATAGAGTTTTATATAGTCATACAAATATTTATATATAGGTATACACATATAGTTTAGTAGCAGATATAAAAGATGAAGAGTTTTAGAATACTACAAACCTTGCAAATTATTGATTTAATGCAAACCATGCTAAATTCTACTTTACTGAAAACTCTATCTCATGATTTTGAAAACCTTAATGTCATAAATATTTAATGCTATAATATATATGTACATTTATACTATAGTATATATGTACATATATACTGATATATATTTACATATACAAATATAGTAGTATATATGTATTCACTGATATATATATATATATATATTTGTACATATATACTGGCATATATGTACAAGTATTTATATGCACATATATACTCAGTAAATGTACATATACACTATAGTGTATATGTATAAATATGTACATATATATAGTAAATACTTTTACATATATACAAGTATATATGTATATTACATATAATATATCTACATATACACTGCAGTGTAAATGTACATATATACTCAATCAAGTTCCACGTCTAAAATCACTTGGCTACTCAAAGATTGTTTTTGTTTAGATATCAAAGAATAAGCAAAGCAAAAACCAGATGATAAGCAATATTAAATAGAAATGCATAATAGCCTATTGAAGTTCATATTTCAACCAAGAAAGAAACATAATAGCGAACCTAATATGATTACAAGTTTTTTATTTTATGAAAATTTTTTGAGTATTCTTTAGGTTAATAAAGAAAAAGCATAAAGTATGTGATGGCTATAATCCAAATCATACCTAATGTTTGAGGCATTTTTCATTGATCCATAGCTCAAATACCTCATTTTAAGCAACAGCAAACTCATGAGATTTGTATGATTTCATTACCAACTCATGTAGCTATCCCCGAGTGTACCCAATGAACTCAGGGTGTAAATTGTTAAAAAAATTGGAGCTTATATTACTCTCTATATTATAAAAATATTGTGATATGATTACCAGTTACAAATTTTATGAATATTTTATCAGCATTCAATAGTTTTATAAGGAAAAAGAAAGTAACACATGATAACTATCATCCAAATCTTACCTGATTTCTAAGGCTGTTTTGCATTGATCCATAGCTCCAAGTAATTATAAGTTGTTATACATAAATGTATACAAAGTTATAAACATATATATAGATTTGCATATATGTATAAATAGTTAAAAAAAGTTATATTTAATTATATATAGTTTTATTTAGTTTTACAAATATTTATATATAGTTATACACATATAATTAAACATAATGTTGTATGTTGTTATACATGTAATTATAAATATAGTTACATGTGGTTATACATATAGTTACACATACAGTTATACTTATATTTATACATGTAGTTATATATATTTATTCATATAATTTTATATATTTAAACATATAGTTATGTATAGATATAGATATGGTAAAACACATTTTTATATACTAATATATACAAATGTATATTAAATATAAGTTGTAAATTATATATTTAAATAAAATTATGTATAAATCTTTTATAGTTACACATATAATAAGAAACAATTATTTATAGTTATATGTTATTATACATATAGTATATATAGCTATAAATATTTTTATATAGTTAAACATATAGTTATATATAGATATATTCATACAAATTGTTATACATAAATTTATAAAATTATAAATAAATTAATAGATTTACATATATGTATACATAGTTACAAATATAGTTATGTTTAATTATATAGAGTGTTATATAGTTATACAAATATTTATATATAGTTATACAAATATTTGTATATAGTTATACACATATAGTTAAACATAATAATGTATGTTATTATACATGTAATTATAAATATAGTTAAATGTGGTTATACATATAGTTATTCTTATATTTATAAATGTAGGTATATATTTTTTTTTGATATTATTTTTTACATGTATACATATAGTTATCTATAGGTATATATATGGTAAAATACATTTTTATATACTAATATATAAAAATGTATATTATATATATGTTGTTAATTATATTTCTAAATATAGTTATGTATAATATTTTATAGTTATATATAAAGGCAAAGACAATTATTGATAGTATATGTTCTTATACCTTTGGGATCCAATGGTAAAAGGACACAAATCAGAAAACAATCAAGTTCGGCTTACAACAGATTAGAACAAAGTTAATGCAGTCTTGTATTTCAGGCATGCAATATATAAATATAAATACAATTTGCATCCCCCTAGAAACAGATGATGTCATCCACATAACAGAACAAAACTCAAGCATAATAGGCAAAGATTAGATCAACAACTAGATATGTCAACAATATTTGGTTCATCCGGCTAAAATTGTTTATGACTTGGTGGCAATGTAATTGGAAATCCAATTAAGACCCTCATAGAGGCCCTCGCCAGAGGTAGTATAGGTGCTCTGAATGTGCCAATGGAATTGGTGAAGAGAGTGAAGTCCTAGCTTTTCAGTAATTTCAGCTGCATTCATTGCATTGGGAAGATCTTGCTTATTGGCAAACGCCAGCAAAACTGCATTTTGAAGCTTTTCCTTGTTTAGCATCCTATGCAACTCATCTCTAGCTTCAAAAACTTGATCTCTTTCATTGTTTTCCACCACAAATATGATACCTTTAGTATTTTGGAAGTAATCCCTCCAGAAAGTACGAATCTTGTCTTGACCCCCAACATCCCACACAGAGAAATTGATGTTTTTGCATCCAACAGTATCTACATAGACGACAATAGAAGTAATTGTGGTGACAATATTATTTAAACAAATTATAGTATTGAATAAAAATTTAACTCCATGGTATGTAGTATTGAATGAACCTTATCATTGCCAGAAGTACTTTTATCAAAATTTGAGGTAAAGTGTTATAGATGGGAGATTATTAGTATCTTGTAATAATAACACTTTTTGCTTTTGCTCTCACAAATATGTGGAACATGTTAATATTTATGTACTCAAGAATTTTTCTTTTCAAAATTAATGTTGATATTTACATATATATGCATAAATATATGTGCATATACATCCATATTCATTACTATACATTATATATCAGCATACTCATTTTTGTACTTTTGTATATACTCACACATGTAACTGCATTTTCAAAGTAGTGTGTATATACTTGTATGCATGCATATACTACTGTACACCCACACAAACACACACATATACCTATATACGTAATCTATTTTTAAAGTTACACATGAAACTATTATATGTGTGTGCGTGTGTGTGTGTGTGTGTTTGTATGTGTTTATGTATGTGTGTAAAAGTTTTTAAAATTTTATGATTTTGAAAATTTAATTAAAATAAAATATTATATATTGTACAAATTTATAAAATATTGTAAATTCTTTATATTTAAAACAAATATTTGTGTGTGTGTGTGTGTGTGTGTGTGTGCGTATGAAGCATATTAACGCATAAAATGAAATTATGAATTAAATATATGAGCTTCTATTTTATTCAAATAGTTGTTTTTTTAATATATATATTAACATAACTATCATATACTCAAATAAATAAATGAAGTTGGCATATTTGTAAATTATTTTGTTTTTACAATTATGATAAAAATCAAAATATAGTTCATAAATAGATAATTTTATTTTTGTTTTTCTATATAATTTTTTTATTAAAATATTAATGTCTATGATAAATTTGTACCTCTTATTTATTATTATTATTAAATTTTTAGAAACTTTAATATTCGAACAAATATAATATAGTGAATATAAATACATGCCTTTAATGTTTTATAAAAAATCAATTATTTCTTTAATTATGTACAAATAAAATAGATTACTATATAAATATATGAGTAAATTTTTCTACAAGTAATTATTTTTTTTTATTTTATTCAAAATAAATAAATGACCATATAAATATATGAAATTTTTTTAAATAATAATTTTTAAATTTCTTTTTCAAATTGAATACATGATAATGTTTTTTTTTTGTAATTAATAGATACATTTAAACATTGTTTATTTATAATAAATATAACATATTACATATTACGAGGTGCAAATTTTATTTTGAAAATAAATTTTATTTGAAAAGTTTTATTTTTGTAAATTGAAACTACATTATATATATATTTTTAGAAATTTTTTATAATATTAATTACACAAACATATTATTATTTGTTTTGAAATTTACAACATGAATTTTAAAAAATGAACATATTTGTAAGAAATCAATTTTAGTTAAATGGTATTAAGTAAAACAAATATACAAACCCTAAACATATTAAATCATAATGATTTATACAAACATATAAAAATACAATAAAAATACTTTTAAGGTTGATAGAATTAAATTTAAGTTCCTAAAATATATGAGAAAATTATAAAGATGTATACAATATCCAAAAAAATATGTATGAATGAGATGAATGATATAAATGGATATTAAGTATCTGAAGCATGTAGTTATACAGGTTGTAGTTGCAGTTATATATAGTTTTTCATGTAATTATATATATTTAGACATATGGGTATATATAAAATTGATGTAGATAAATAATTTTATATATAGTAACATGTTCATATATGTATTATTAAATACATTTATATATAGTTATATATAAATGTATAAATCTTTATACATTTAAGTTCCTCATATCAATAACTGTATTTAAACATAACTATATATCAATATGCATATCTGATATAATTTGAATTTCCTATATAAGTGAATTTTACTTAATCTATAACTATAAAAATAGTATACTTAAACATAACTATATATAAATATAATAACATATAATTAATATACATATAAATATAGATATATATATATATATGTATGTATGTATGTATGTCAGATGAGCTGGATATCTTATATATTTTAATCTAGTATGAATCATATTGATAGTCAAAGGTAGGGTATTTATAAGGGAGCCTATGCGGCATTTAATTAAACATAGTAATTAAAGTGTAGTCAAATATATACCCGTATTTAAATGTCTTGTAAATTAGTATCAGTATATATAAAGCCTATTACATTTTATTTGAACTAATTGAAAACTGGTCAATAAATGTTTATAGATATTAATTTGACATTAACAGATATTAATGTGACTATACTTTAAATTTACAAATATTAAATAGACTCTTTCATTTTTATAAGAGTGTGGTTTTCCCTATACATAAAGCCATGTATAAAATATAGTTTACAGATATTAATGTAATTATATTTATTGGGTAGGCACGACATTATGGAATAATAGATATTTTTATAATGCAAATTTATTAAATGTGTTTTTCATAATAATGACTTACAAATTTCAAATATACATTATTAAAAGCCTATCATAAAGTCAGAATAACTTTATTTGTGTAAAATATGTATATAAAGTTATCTGTATAATACTAATTATATTTGAAATACATGATATGTATATTGAATGTATCATATATAGAATTATGATAGATAGATAGATAGAGATATATATATATATATATGTATGTATGTATGTATGTATGTATGTGTGTATATATATATGTATGTATATGTATATATATATATATATATGTATGTATATATATATATATATGTATGTATGTATGTATATTAAATATATGTTGTTATATTTATATTTAGTTATGTTTATGTATACTATTTTTATAGTTATAATTATAGTAAAATACACTTATATAAGAAATTCGAATTATATCACACAAACATATTGATGTTTATGTATACTATTTATATATTTTATGTGTATTGATGTAGATATAAAGTTGGCATACCTGATGTGCACCATCAACATTCACGCAATGAGAACACATTATATTACAAATGAATGAAGTATGTATATGAATAAGTTTATATAAGCAATCCAAGAATACCGTGGTAATAAAAGAAGAAGAATTTTGGAAAAAAAAATAACAGAATCAAAACGTACACACTTGCATTAAGATAATAGATTAAGAATTAGGGTAGAAAGTGTACCTCAAATCAACAATAAATTCTCACTTACTATTTGATTAGGGTTTGATGAATCAGTGTCAAGAGATAGAGGAAGACCGCGGTGGACTTAGGTGATGTCTCTCGAGTCTCGACAACAAATGTTTAGCCGAAAAAAAAATTACAAAATTACCAAAATTATTAAAAATACCAAAATTATTAAAATTACCAAAATGTTTATCATTATAAAAACATTAAATAAACATTAAAAATATAAAATACAAAAAATTTTATTTTGTTTATTTATTATTAATATATTTTCAACAAAATTCATGTGCATGTAGCAAGGTACACATGAAAAACAAATATCTTATAATTTTTAATTATAAAATTAACTAAACACTAAATATATAAACAATTTCAAAAAATAAATATTTAGCCTTATAACAAAAAAAATAAATAGCTACAAAATTTATAAACTTCATATAATAAGAAATACATGAAAAAATAATGTCTTATACTCACTCTTCTAAAAGTTATTAAATACTCATTATGTTAAAAAATATATAAATATATATATTTTATGGTTATAAATTTTTAAGAATTCTTATTAATTTTTATGAACATAATATGAAATAATTTTAAAGGCATAAAATTTCTTATTATTTGATATCATTTATAAATTTTAAAATTCTAAAAAATACTTAAAGTGAGAAGATAATTAAAAAAAATTATATTTATTATTTTAATAAAGACTGAATACTAAAAGCTAATAGTAAAAATAATACTCAATTATTTAATTTTTATAAATTATAGTAGGGGAAAACATCTATGTATTAATTTTTAAATATCAATTTATTTTCTTTTAAATTTACTGAAAAAATAAAATTTTTATTATAATTCAAGATTTTTAAATTGTATAGTTATTTTTTTTAAAAGTTTCTTATAATCAGAAATTTTTTTTATACTTATAATAATATTAATAGTTACTAGTTTATTCATTAATTCAAATATTTTTGAAAATATTTTCTATATAATCATACAAAATATTATTTATCATTTATATTAGTAGAAATTATAATGTATGTTCATTTAT
This sequence comes from Sapria himalayana, assembly GCA_029783825.1. Classification (NCBI taxonomy): domain Eukaryota; kingdom Viridiplantae; phylum Streptophyta; class Magnoliopsida; order Malpighiales; family Rafflesiaceae; genus Sapria; species Sapria himalayana. The sequence goes on along the minus strand of JAREIK010001494.1, from coordinate 27,528 downwards.
TTTTTAAAATATCTTAAAAATTATTATAATTATAGAATTAATTATTTTATCTTACTTTAATATAAATTTTTAAGATTTTAATTACAAATTTTAATAAAATTTTTTGTATAATTTTTTAAAAAATTAATACATCATACAAATAGTTATTTTAGTCTTTATTAATATAATTTTTTTTGTATTTCTTTATTTTTTAAATTATTTATTTATAATATCATTTTTTATAATTTTATGAGGAGAATGTGTCTTTTAGGGATCACTCATATGTAGACCATTAACATACAATTAATAAACAAAATTAAATAAAATATTAAAACTAATAATTAATTAAAAAAAATAAAATAATTAAAGATTGGCTAGGGAAATGTTATCGCTAAATCCGTCGCTATATTTGGGATTTAATTAGCTAGGAAAGTTTAGTCACTAAATCCATCGCTATATTCTAGATTTAATTAGCTAGGAAAGTTTCATCGCTAAATCTGTCAATATATTTTGAATTTAATTAGCTAGAGAAATTACGTCACTAAAGTCCATCACTATATTCAGGAAGTAATTGGCTAGTTAAGTTATGTCGCTAAAACCATCTATATATTTAGTATTTAAATAGGTAGGGAATTCCATCGCTAAATGCGTAGCTATATTTCGAGATGTAATTAGCTAGAGAAATTCTGTCACTAAAATCAATCGCTAAAATCCTTCGCTATGTTCTGGATATAATTAGCTAGGGAATTCCGTCACTGGAATCTATCACTATGTTCCGGATGTAATTAGCGAGGGAAATTCCGTCGCTAAATTCATCGCTAAATTCGAGATTTTGTTAGCTAGGAAAATTTCATCTTTAAATCCGTAGCAATAATTAGGATTTTATTAGCTAGGTAAATTCTATCGCTAAATCTGTTGCTAAATTCCCTACTTTTTTTGAGTAGAATTTATGAAAATATTTTGTCGCTTATCAATTACTAAATTACATACTTTTCTTGAGCATAATTTATGAAAATATTCCATCTATAATCCGTTGCTAAATTCCCCACTTTTCATGAGCTAAATTTACGAAAAATATTTCGTCGCTAATCCGCGTTAATCCGTTGCAAATTTTAATTCAATGAAAATTCATAAATTACTTGCTATTCCCTAGAAAATCTCTCGCAATTTAGCTAGGGATTGATCCCTAGCTAAAATTTCCTAGCTAAATGAATATTTTCTTGTCGTAATGGATAGATAGATATATACATTAAGAGAGAGATTGATAGACATATTGATAGATAAATAGATAAATAGACAATTTGATATAAAGATAGATAGATAGAAGATAAATAGACAAAGAGATATAGAGACAAATTGATAAAGAAATAGATAGACATATAGATAGACAAATCGAAAGATATAAAGATAGCGAGATAGATAAACAAATAGATAGATAAAGTTATAGATAGAAATATAGACAGATAGAATTATAGAAAGATATACAGACAGACAGGCAGACAGATAGATAGATAAATAAATAGATAGATAGATAGATAGAAAGATACATAGATAGATAGATAAATATATCGATTTTTAGTTAGATAGATAGTTAGATTGAAAGATATATAGACAAATAGATAGAAAGATAGATAGACATATAGTTAGATAAATAGATAGAAAGATATACTGATAGATAGTTAGATGGACAAATATACAAATAGATAAATAGATAGATTGATAGATAAATAGACATATATATAGACAAATAGATAGATAGATAATTATATAGATAGAAATATAGATAGATAGATAGATACATTGATAGACAAATAGATAAACAGATAAATAGACAAATAGATAGATAGATACATAGATAGATAGATATATAGTTAGATAGATAGATATATATATATTATTAGACAAACAGATAAACAAAAAGATAGAAAGACAGATAGATAGATAGTCAAGTAGATAAATAGATAGATAGACAAAATATGGATAGATAGATAGATAAACATTTAGATAGACATATAGATTCATTGATACATAGACTAAGAGAGAGAGATAGATAGATAGACGGATAGACGGATAGACATATAGATAGACAACATGATAGAGAGATAGATAAATAGATATACAGACAACAAATAGATAGATAGATACTTAGATAGATAGATAGGTAGATATATAGACACTCACATATATAGACATATAGAAAGAATATTAGATTGATATAAAGATAGATTGATCAACAAACACAGATAAATTGATAGATTAAAAGAAAGATTGAAAGAAAGAAATATAGATAGATAAATTGAAAGATAGATTAATAGATAGATAGATAGATAAATAGATAAATAGATAAATAGATAGATATATAGTTAGTTAGATAGTTAGACAAATAGACATAGAAAAATAGATAGATAGATAAATACATAAATAGATAGATAAATAGATAGATATACAAATATAAAGAGAGATATATAGATAAATAGATAGATTGATTGATAAATAGATTGATAGATAGATTAATAGACAGATTGATAGACAAATATATAAATAGATAGATAGATAGGCAGACAGACAGATATTTAGATAGATACATAGACATATATAGATAGATAGATATCTAAACAAAAAGATAGACATATAGATAGATAATTAGTAAATAGAAAGAAAAATTGATTGCTTAATTGATAGAGAGATAGATATATAGATAGATAGACATCTAGATACACAAATAGATAGATAGAAAGACAGATAGATAGACAGATTGATTGAATGATATACAAAGAGATCGACATATAGATTGAGAAATATATAGATAGATAGATAGATCGACAAAAAAATAGACAAATTGATAGATAAATAGATAGACAAATAGCTACATAGAGAGATAGTTTTATTGTGAGATAGATAAACAGATAGTTAAATAGACATCTAGATAGATAAATACATAAACTGATAGATAGACAAATTGATAGACATATGGATAGATAGATAGATAGATGGAAAGATAGATAGATAGATAGACAGATAGATAGATAAATATATAGTTAGATAGATAGACAGATATAAAGAGAGAGAGAGAGAGATAGATTGATTGATAGACAGACAGACAGATAGATAAATAGATAGATAGACAAATAGATAGACAAATAGATAGACAGATAGATAGACAAATGATATACATATAGATTGACATATAGATTGACAAATAGATAGATAGAGAGATAGATCGACAAAGAGATAGACAAATTGATAGATAGATAGATAGATAGACAAATAGATATATCGATAGATAGATTTATTGAGAGATAGATAGATGAAAGTTAAATAGACATCTAGATAGACAAATATATAAATAGATAGATAGATAGATAGATATATATATAGACAGATAGATAGACACATAGTTGATAGACAAATAGATAGACAGATAAATAGATAGAGAGATAGATAGACAGATAAATAGATAGATAGACAGATAGATAGATAGACAGACAAATAGATAGACAGACAGATAAAAAGATAGAAAGGATGATATAAAGATAGAGATAAAACTAAATAGACTGAAAGATAAATTGATAGAAATATTGATAGATAAATAGAGAGATATATAGATGAATTTATACAAAGATATATATATATATATATATATATATATATATATAGTTAGATGGATATATAGATTGATAGACATATTGATAGAGAGATAGATTGATTGATTAATAGATAGATAGATATATAGAATTATAAATAGATAAATAGATAGATAGATTGAATGATTGTTAGATAGATAGATGGATAGATAGATAGACAAATACATAGCCACATAAATAAACAAATAGATAGTTATAGAAATAGATAGACAAATAGATAGATAGCTAGAAAAGAAATAGATAGATAGTTATAGAAAGTAAAATAGACAAGTTGATAGACAAATAGATAGATAGAAATAAAGACAAACATATGGATAAAAAGATAGTTCGAAAGATAGATAGATATATAGAGTAATAAAGTGATAGTTTGACAGACAGACATATAGATAGATAGATAAATAGATAGATCGATGGATACATAAATAAATAGATAGACATATAGATATTTAGATAGATAAACATATAGATCTATATATATATTACAAATCAAAAGAAAATTAGATAGATAAAAATATTGATAAATAAATAAATTAAAAGATAGTCAGTTAGATAAACAAATAAATAGATAGAGAGATATATAGACAGATGGATAGATAAATATATAAATAGATAGATAGATAGACAGGTAAAAACATATATAGATAGATAAATAGATAGATAGATAGATTAATAGATAGATAGATAGGCATATCAAAATATAGGTAGTTAAACAGATAGATAGACAAATAGATAGATAGATGAATACACAAATAGATAGACAGATAGATAGACAAATATAAAAATAGACATATCGATAGAAAGATAGAAATATTGATAGATAGATAGATAAACAGATAAATAGATAAATAAATAAATAGATAAAGAGATAGATAAATAGTTAGATATATAGACAGATATATATAGAGATATAATGACATATAAATAGACATACAAATAGAAAGATAGAGAGACAAATAGATAGACAAATAGATAGATAGAATGATATACAGATATATAAAAAATAGATAGGTATATAGATAGATAGATATATAAATAGATAGATAGTTAGTTAGTTAGTTAGATAGATAGACAGATAGATGACATATAGATAGGTAGATTGATAGAAAAGTAGTTTAATAGATAGATAGATAATTCATAGATATAAGGATACATAAATAGATAAATTCATAGATAGACATATTGAATGATAGATAAAAAATTATTTTGCTAGATAGTTAGACAAATAGATAAAAATAAAGATATTTAACAAATAAATAAACACATATATAGATAGATCGAGAGATAGATAGATATATAGAAAAATATAAAGATATAAGATAGATCAATAGATAGGAAAATATATAGATCCATAGATAGACATATATATAGACAGATAAATAAATAGATAGATTGACAGATAGATAGATAGATTGATATACATTTTGAAAATTAGATTGATTGATTTATATGCAAATAAAAAAAATATTGAAAGATAGAATGATAGACAAAATGATAGATAGATAGATTTAAAGAAAGTTAGATAGACAAATAGATAGATAGATAGACAAATAAATATATAGATTGATAGACAAAGAGGTAGACATATATTTGTTACTTAGATAGATATATAAATAGATAGATAGATAGATAAACAGACAGATTGACATATTGATAGACAGATATACAGACAGATTGATATCTAAATAAATAGATACATAGATAGACAGACAGATATAGATAGAGAGATAGATAGATTTATTGATTGATAGATTTATAGATAGATAGGTAGATAGATAGGTAGACTAATAGATAGACAAATTTATAGATAGATCGATATACAAATAGATAGATAGATATATAGACAAATGGATAGATAGATAAATATAGATATAGATCGAAAAATAGATGGACATATAGATAGAAACATAGATACATAAAAATATATAGACAGACAGATAGAAAGATTGATAGACACAAAGATAAATAAACAAATAGTTAAATAAATAGATAGATAAATAAATTAATAGATAAATAGATAGATATATAGATAGATATAATGAAATATAGATATACAGATAGATAGATAGATAAATAGAAAAATAGAGAGAGAGATAGATATATAGATATATAAATAGGAACATCAATAGATAGATAAATAGATAATTTAACAGACAAATAGATTGATAGATAAATAATTATACAGATAAAGATTCATATAGATAGAAAGATAGATAGACATATAAATAGACAAATATATAGAGAGATAAATAGATAGATAGACAAATAGATATACAGATAGATAGATAAATATGTAGACAGATACATAGACAGAAAGATAAACAAATAGATTGATAGATATATCAATAGATGGATAGAAAAATAGAAAGACAATTAAAAATATAGATAGATCGATAGTAATAGAGTCACATAGATAGATAGATATATATACTAATAGAAAGAAAATAGATAGACATATTGATTGTCACATAGAAAGAAAATAGATAGACATATAGATATACAAATTCATAGATAGATAAAAATACATATAGATATACATTTAGATAGGTAGATAGAAATAAAGATAAATTTATATATAGATAGATAGATATACAAATAGATATATAGATAGATAGACAAATAGAAATATAAATAGATAGATAGCTAGTTCGATAGATATAATCGACATAAAGATAGATAGTTTGATAGACATATCAATTGAAATATAGTTTGATAGATATATAAAAATATAAATAAACAAATAGATAGATAGATAGATAGACTAATAGATAGATAAATAAATAGATGGATAGATAGATAGACAAAAAGAAAAATAGATAGAAAGAAAAATAGACACATAGATAGATAGATATATAGATAATCAAATTGTTAGACAGATTGATAACATATTCATTATTAAATTGATAGATATATTTATAAACAAATTAATAGACATATTAGTACAAAAATTGAAAGATAGATAGATAGATTGATTGATAGATAAATAGATAGATTTATCGATAGATAAATATACAAATAGATAAACTGATGGATAGATAGATAGACATATAGATAGACAAAAAGATAAATAGATTGATAGATAGATTCATAGACAGATAGACAGAAAGATTTATAGATTTAAAGACAAATATATAGATAGTTTGATAGACACATATATAGACAAATAGCTAGAAATACACACACACACACACACACACACAGATAGATAGACATATAGATGGATGATGGATAGATTGACAAATAGATAAATAAATATATAGATATATAGTGAGACAGATAGATAGATAGATAAATAAATTGACAGACAGACAGATATATATATATAAATAGATAAATAGAGAGATAAATTTATATACATATAGATAGAAAAATATATAGATAGACAGACAATTAGATAGAGAGATAGATAGATAGATTAAAAGATAGATAGATAGAAGATAGATACATAGATAGGTATTCATAATGATAGATAGATAGACAAATAGATAGTCAAATAATTATATAGATAGATAGATATAGATATATAAAGCAGATAGATAAATAGACAAATGGACAAATATATAGACAAATATATATTGAAATAGATATATATATTGATAGATAGATAAACATAATGATAAATAGATAGATAGTTTGATATATAGATAGATAGCTAGACATATAGATAGAAAAATATATAGATTGATAGATATATATATAGATAGACATAGATATATAGATAGATAGACATAAAGATATACAAATAGATTAACAGGTATATAGATAGATGATTATACATATAGATTGACATATAAATAGATAGATAGATATATAAATAGATTGATAATTAGATAGATATATACATATAAAGACAAATATATAGATAGATAGACAAATAAATAAATAAAAATATAGATAGATAGATTGTTAGATAAATAAATAGATAGACAAATAATTAAATAGATAGGTAGATAGATAAATAGAGAAATAGATAAATAGATAAATAGATAGATAGGTAGATGAAATGATTGATTGATACATAGATAAATCAACAGATAGATATAAAGAAAGATAGATAGATAAACATATAGATAGATAAATATATAGATAGATATATAGATAGATTGATTGACTATTGGATTGACATAAAGATAGACAAAAAGATAGACAGATAAATATATAGATGGATATAGAGATAGATAGAAATAAAGATAGACAGAGAGATGATATATAAATAGTTAGATAGATAGATAGATAAATAGATTGTTTGATAGAATGATAGCCAAATTGATAGTCAAATTGATAGACAAATTGATAGACAAATTGATAGATAGACAAATAGACATATAACTAGATAAATAGTTAGAAAGATAGATAGAAAATAGATTGTAATATTGATTGATATCAATAGATAGATAATTATATAGATATATTAATAGATAGATATACAAATAGATAGATAGAAATAGAGACAAATAGATAGATAGGAAGATAGATAGGTATACCAATTTTTAGATAGATATAGTGAAATATAGATAGATGATAGATGTATAAATTGCTAGATACATAGTTAGACAAATAATAGACACATATATAGATAGATCGCTAGATAGATAATTAGACATATTGATAGATCGATAGATATACATAAAGAAAGACAAATAGATAGATAAATATATAGATAACAAATAGGAAAATAAATAGATTGGAAGACAGATAAATAGATAGATAAATAGACATAAAAATAGATAGATATATAGTCTAATAGATACACAGATAAATAGACAAAAAATATAAAGATAGATTGATAAATGATATAAAAGATAGATAGATAGATAAGACAGATATATAGTCAGAGAGACAAATAGATAAATAGATAGGTAGATACATAAATAGAAAGACAGAGATATAGAAAGACATATAGATATACAAATAGTTATATATATAGATAGATAGATAATTATTTAGAAAGATAATTAGATTGTTAGATAGACAGATAGATATACAGATAGATAGAATGATAGATATATAGATAGATAGATACACAAAAAGGTAGATATATCGATAAACTAAAATATAGATAGAATGATATTTTGATAGATAGTTAGATATATAGATAGATTGATAGACAGATAGATAGATTATTTGATAGACATATATATAAATATATAGATAGATAGTTAGATAGATAAATAGATTGATAGATAGATATATTAATAGATACATAGACATATAGATAGTCAAATAAATAAATCGATAGATATATAGATAGATAGATAAATATATATATATATATAGAAAAATCGATACACAAATTGATTGATAGATATTTAGATAGATATACATATAGATATATAAATAGATAGATAGATAGATAAATAGATAGTTAGTTAGTTAGATAGATAAATATATAAACAAATATATAGATTAATAGATAGATAGATAGGAAAATATTCACTACAATAAAATGTTCATTAAGCTAGGAAAATTTAGATAGGGAAATTTATCTAGGGATCAATCCCTGGCTAAACTACGATGGATTAGTGACGGAATAGCGATTTGAATTCTATACAAAGAAAAGCATAAAATTTAGCGACACATTTAGCGAAGGAATTTCTCTTGCTAATTACAACCAGAACATATAGACAGATTTAGTTACTGAATTTCCCTAGCTAATTTTATCCGAAATATAACGACTATTTTAGTGATAGAATTTTCCTATATAATTTTATCCAGAAAATAGTGACTGATATAGCGACATAATTCCCTAGCTAATAAAATCTGGAATATAGCGATGGATTTAGCAACAGAATTTTTCTAGCATATCTTTAATTATTTATTTTTTTTAATATATTATTTGTTTTAATATTTTATTTAATTTTATTTATTAAATGTATGTTATGATCTATAGATGAGCGATCTTTGAAAGACACATTCTCCACATAAAATTATAAAAAATGATCTTATAAATAAATAATTTAAAAAATATAAAAATACAAAAAAATTATATTAATAATGACAAAAATAATAAAATTTATGATTATAAATTTTTAAAAAAAGTAATCAAAAAATTTTTCTAAAATTTTTAAGTAAGAAACTTAAAAATTTGTATAAAAGTAACATTAAATAATTAATTCTATAATTATAATAATTTTTAAAGATATTATAAAAATTAAATGAACAAACATTAAAATGTCTACTACTATAAAGGTAAAATAATTCATTGTATAATTAAATAGAAAATATTATCAAAATATTTGAATTGACAAAAAGACTAATAAATATTAATATTATTATAAGTATAAAAACATTTTATGATTATAGAAAACTTTTAAAAAAATAAGTAATGCAAAATTTAAAAATCTTGAATTATAATATAATTTTAAAGTTTTTCATTAAATTTAAAAGAAAATGAATTAATATTTAAAAATAAATACATAGATATTTTCTCCTACTAAAATTTATAAGAATTAAAAAATTGAGTAAAATTTATACTATTAGCTTTTAATATTCAGTCTTTTTTAAATGATAAATCTAACTTTTTTTAGTTATCTTCTCACTTTAAGTAATTTTTAGAATTTTAAAAATTATAAATGATATCAAATAATATGAAATTTTATGCCTTTAATATTATTTCATATTTCTTTATAAAATTAATATGAATTCTTAAAAATTTATACTCATAAAATATATATATTTATATATCTTTTAACATAAAAAGAATTTATAACTCTTAGGAGAGTGGCTAGAAGATAAATCATCTTTTCATGTATGTCTTATTATATTAAGTTTGTATATTTTGTAGCTAGTTGATTTTTTTTGTTATAAGGCTAACCATATATTTTTTGAAATTGTTTATATATTTATTTTTTAATTAATTTTATAATAAAAAATTATAAGATGTTTGTTTTTCATGTGTACCTTGCTACACACACATGAATTTTTTCGAAAATATTTTGATAATAAATAAAAAAAAGAGCCTTTATGTATTTTATATATTTATTGTTTATTTAATGTTTTTATAATGAAAAATTTAATATATTTTGGTAATTTTAGTCACTTTTTGTCGAGACTCAAGAGACAAATCTAACAAGCACATAAATCCTTCGTAGTCCACCTCTATCTCTCGACACCGATGCATCAAAACCTAATCGAAGAGTAAGCGAGAATTTCTTATTGATTTGATGTATGTTTTCTACCCTAATTCTTCATTGATTATCTTAATGCAAGAGTGTGTATTTTGATTCTTTTATTTTTATTTCAAAATTCTTCTTCATTAATCACCATGGTAAGCTTTGATTGTATTTATAAACTGATTCATATACATACTTCATGATTGTGTGATATAATGCATTCTCATTGTGTGGATGTTGATGTTGCACAGTAGGTATGCTGACTTGATTTCCATGTTTTTTCCACTTGATAGTCTTGTGATTTTTGATGTTAATCACAAAATGGGTGTTGGTGTTTGTGGCGAGCAGTGTGTATTTAACAACATATTTAATATTTAAATAATAAATTATGTAAATATGATGAACCAAAGAGTAATAACACATAAATATATAAGTGTATTTTTACTATATTTATAACTATAAAAATAGTTTACATAAACATAACTATATATAAATATAACAACATATATTTAATACAAACACACACACACAAACACACACAAATACACACACACACACACACACACACACACACACACAAACACACACACACACACACACAAACACACACACACACACACACACACACACACACACATATATATAACTATATATAAATGTATTTAACAATATGTATATCAGCATATTACTATATATACATTTATATATATATAAATCAATATCTATACATAGCCATATGTCTAAATATATATAATTACATGAAAAACTATATATAGCTACATCTAAAACATGTATAACTACATGCTTCAAAAACTTAATATCCATTCATATCATTCATCACATTCATACATATTTTTTTGTATATTGTATAAATCTTTATCATTTTTCCATATATTTTAGGAACTTAAATTTAATTTTTTCAAACTTAAATGTATTTTTATTATATTTTTATATGTTTGTATAAATCATTATGATTTAATATGTTTAGGGTTTGTATTTTTGTTTCACTTAATATCATTTAACTAAAATTGATTTCTAATAAAATATTCATTTGTTAAAATTCATGTTGTAAATTCAAAAAAATAACAATATAGTTGTGTAATAAATATTATAAAAAATTTCTAATATATATATGTGATGTAGTATCAATCTACAAAGATAAAACTTAAAAAATAAATTTATTTACAAAATAAAATATGCACCTCATAATATTCAATATGTTATATTTATTATTAATAAACAATGTTTTAAATGTATCTATTAATTACAAAAAAAACATTGTCATGTTTTCAATTTGAAAAATAATGAAAAAATAATTATTTAAAAAAACAAATTCATATACTTATATAGTCATTTATATATTTTGAATAAAATAAAAAAAAATAATTACTTGTAGAAAAATGTACTCATATATTTTTATGGTAATTTGTTTTGTTTGAACATAATTAAAGAAATAATTGATTTTTTACTAAACATTAAAGGCATGTATTTATATGTACTACATTATATTTGTTTGAATATTAAAGTTTCTAAAAATTTATTAATAACAATAAATAATAGTTATCTGTTTATCATTGACATTAATATTTTTAAAAAAATTATTTAGAAACACAAAAACAATATTATCTTTTTATGAACTATATTTTCATTTTTAACATTATTGTAAAACAAAATAATTTACAAATGTGCCAAGTTCATTTATTTATATGAGTATAATAATAGTTATTTTAATATAAATATTAAAAAAAACAACTATTTGAATAATATTGAAGCTCATATATTTAATTCATAATTTCATTTTATGCATTAATATGCTTTTCACACACACACACACACACACACACACACACACACACACACGCATACATACACACAAATGATTTTTTAAATATAAAGAATTTACAATATTTTATAAATTGTGTACAATATATAATATTTTATTTTAAATAAATTTTCAAAATAAAATAATTGTAAATGCATTTACACACACACACACACACACACACACATATATATAATAGTTTCATGTGTAACTTTAAAAACACATTACATATATATGTATATGTGTGTGTTTTTGTGGGTGTACTGTAGTATATGCATGCATACAAGTATATACAAACTACTTTGAAAATGTAGATACATGTCAGAATATATACAAAAGTACAAAAATGTGTATGCTGATATATAATGTATAGGAATGTATATGGATGTATAAATGTGTGTGTGTGTAGGGCAGTGTATATGCACATATATATTTATGCATATATATGTAAATATCAACATTAATTTTGAGAAAAAAAAATAATTGAGCACATAAATATTAACATGTTCCACAAATTCATGAGCGCAGGAGCAAAAAGTGACATTATTGGAAGATACTACTAATCTCCCATCTATAACATTTTGCCTCAAAATTTGATTAGAGTACTACTTATAATGATAAGGTTCATTCAATACTATATACCATGGAGTTACATTTTCATTCAATACTATAATTTGTTCAAATAAAAAAATCTATCTAATATCTTCTTCAACAATTCTTTATCTTCTTTTTCTAGTCTTGATAAAATATTTTCAATTTTGATTAAATGTACATTTCTTATCTAATATCTTTAGTTCAAACTAGTGTAATAGTAAAATCAATCAAATTAATCTAGGTCTAACATCTTTTTTTTCTATAAGATATTTGATTATAGAATATCTAGTACATACTATGACTTTGGTTCCCACTAAATATGATATTAACTTGCCAAAAGAAAAGATTGTTGATATAAGTTCTTTCTCTATAGTGGTGTAATTCAATTGGGCATTTGAGAGTGATAGTATATGATAACTATTTATAAATATTTGTAAAAATATATAAAACTTTTCATAATTATAATTAACTATATTTGTAACTATGTACACTAATTCTATAACTATATAAATAACTATATATAACTCTTTATTTAACTATATAATATTTTAACTCTATATGTGTAATTCTATATAACTATATTTTTAACAAAATATATCATATGTATAATAATATATAACTATATATAATTGTATTTTACTATATGTATAACTATAAAAATGTTATATATAACTATATATTTAACTACATAAATATTTATAACTATATGTGTATAACAATATATCAATATTTGTATAACTATGTAATACTATATATAATTAAATAAAACTATATTTGTATCTATGTATACATATATGTATTGCTATAATTAAATCTATATATTTATTTATAACTTTGTATATATTAATGTATAACTAATTATAACTACTTGTATAAATATATCTATATATAATTATATGTTTAACTATATATAACTTTATTTTTAATTATATATACTATAGGTATAACAACATATAGAAGTTGAACTCGCTCTCTAGTGACCATCTCTTAAGGTCTATTGATTCTATTTCTTTCTCTCATCAGATCTCTTTACTATCATATGACAAAGGGATTGAGATTTATTAAAATAAATGTGGTTGGAATTCACAAAGCTATTCAGTAGGCTGTTTGCCAACAAGGAGATGAGGATTTGATGCTAGGTCTTGATGCTGGCGGTAAGACGACCATTGTATATAAGTTGAAGCTTGGTAAAATTATCACCACAATTCCTACTACTATCTTTAATGTAGAAACTATTAAATAGAAAGACATCAATTTCACTGTGTAGGATGTCGGGGTCAAGACAAGATTCGCCCTTTCTAGAAAGATTACATCCAAAATACCCAAGGTCTCATATTAGTGGTGGACAACAATGATAAAATTATGTTGTTAAAGCCAGAGATGAGTTGCATAGGATGCCAAATTAGGAAAATATTCGAGATGTAGTTTTGCTAGTGTTTGCCAATAAGCAAAATCTTCCCAATGCGATGAATGCAGATGAAATTACTGACAAGGTAGGACTTCACTCTCTTCTCCAATGTCAATGGTACATTCAGAGCATGCTTGCTACCTCTGGTGAGGGCCTCTATGAGGACCTTGATTGGCTTTCCAATTATATAGCTAGCAAGTCATAAACAATTTTAGCAGGATGAGACAAATATTGTTGTCATATCTAGATGTGGATCTAATCTTTGCCTAGTTTGCCTGAGTTTTGTTCTGTTATGTCGGTGACATCATCAGTTTCTAGGGGGATGCAAATTATATTTACATATTGCATGCCTGAGATACAAGAGCACATTTTCTTTGCTCTGATCTTTTGTAAACCGAGCTTATTTGTTTTTTGATTTGTGTCCTTTTGCCATTGGATCCCAAAGGTATAAGAACATATACTATGAATAATTGTCTTTGACTATATGTATAACTATAAAATATTATACATAACTATATTTAAAAATATAATTAACAACATATATTTAATATATATTTTTATATATTAGTATATAAAAATTTATTTTACCATATATATACCTATCGATAACTATATGTATACATATATAAAATTATATGTAAAAATATATATACCTACATGTATAAATATAAGTATAACTATATCTGTAACTATACGTATAACCACATATAACTATATTTATAATTACATGTGTAACAACATTCAACATTATGTTTAAATATATGTGTATAACTATATATAAATATTTGTATAACTATATAAAACTCTATATAATTAAATATAACTATATTTGTAACTATGTATACATATATGTATACATATATGTAAATTTATATATTTGTTTATAACATTATATATTTATGTATAACTATTTGTATGAATATATCTATATATAACTATATGTTTAATTATATAAAAATATTTTTATCTATATATACTATATGTTTGATAACATATAACTATCAATAATTATTTCTTATTATATGTATAACTATAAAAGATTTATACATAATTATATTAAAATATATAATTTACAACTTATATTTAACATACATTTGTATATCTTAGTATATAAAAATGTATTTTACTATATCTATACATATAGATAACTATATGTATAAATATATAAAATAATATGAATAAATATATATACCTACACGTATAAAATAACTATAACTATATGTGTAACTATTTGTATAACCACACGTAACTATATTTATAATTACATGTATAACAACATACAACATTATGTTTAACTATATGTGTATAACAATATATAAATATTTGTGTAACTATATAATACTTTATATAATTAAATATAACTTTATTTGTAACTATGTATACATATATGTAAATATATATATTTGTTTATAACTTTGTATATATATATGTATAACTACTTATAATTACTTGGAGTTATGGATCAATGCAAACAGCTTTAAAAATTAGCTATGATTTGGATGATAACTATCATGTATTACTTAATTTTTTTCATATAAAACTAATGAATGCTAATAAAATATTCATAAAATTTGAAACTTGTAATCATATCACAATGTTTCTATAATAATAAGAGTAATATATGCTCCAATTTGTTTAATAATTTATACCCTCAGTTCAGTGGGTACACTTGGGGTAGATACATGAGTTGGTAATGAATTTATACAAATCTCATGAGTTTGCTGCCGCTTAAAATGAGGTATTGGTGCTATGGATCAATGCAAACCAGCCTGAAAAATACAGTATGAGTTGAATGATAGCAATCACATACTTCTTTTTTTTTCCTTATTAAACTAATGAATGCTGAAAAAATGGTTATAAAATTTGTAACATGTAATCATATTAGGTTTGCTATTATGTTTCTTTCATGGCTGATTTATGAACTTCTATAGACTATTATGCATTTCTATTTAATTTTGCTTATCATCTAGTTTGTGTTTTGCTTATTCTTTTGATATCTACATGAAAACATCCATTGAGTAGCGAAGTGATTTTAGACGTGGAACTTGATTGAGTATATATGTACAGGTACACTACAGTGTATATGTACATATATACTGGTATATATGTATAAGTATTTACCAGTATATATGTACATACTTTTACATATACACTACAGTGTAAATGTACATACATGTACATATATACTATAGTGTATATGTATACACGTATATATTTACATATACTCTACAGTGTATATGTACATTTACTGAGTGTATATGTACATATAAATACTTGTACATACATACCAGTATATATATACATATACATATATACCAGTGTATACATATACACTACTATATATGTATATGTACATATATATCAGTATATATGTACATATATACTACAATATATATGTACATATATATTACAGTATTATATATTTATGATAGTAAGTTTTGCAAAATCATGAAGTAGAATTTTGCATGGTTTGCATAAAATCAAAATATGTCAGGGTTTGTAGTAATCTAAAACTCTTCATCTGTACACAAATATTAAGGTTTGTAGCAAGGTTTGTTGAAATGATGGTCGTGGTGGCGGCATTATTGCTTTTATTTCCCCGGCTTTGATATCATGTTCAATAATATAAATATATGTGTTTTGGTGCCTCATTCCTAATGCAATCAAACATTGAAAAGAGACCAAGTACAACTCCACAGAGAAGAATAAATACATGATGAAAATTTATTTTCAAGAGCATATTAGATTTATAAGATAGAAAGCATGTTGTGATTGAATTAGTATCAAGGTCATTGGAGATTGTATTATTTTGTTTTGGCACATGTTGTTTTTTTGTTTTGTTTTGGAAGATAAAAATTCTGTTTGTCTGGGCATTTACTGTTTTGATTTTCAACTGGCAACTATTTTTATTTTCTATCTGTCAATTAATTTTTGTAAAGTATGAAGCCTGTGCAATATGTTAATGATACTAGGTTTCTACATACCATGCATAGTTGGATGTTTTGGCAGTGCAATACAAGGCCTCATGTGCTAGCTCTTGTGGTGTGCTAATCTTTCTTTTCAGAGTCATGTGGCACATGACATGTACTGTATATGTACATATACCAAGTATATAAATATGAATATACTTGGTATATATGTACATATATACTAAGTATATACATAGGTATATACGGAGTATGTACATAAGTGGGTGCATATAATTATTTGTAGACATGTATATATTGTCATACATACACCCATTCACATACACACATATACGCGTTTGATTATATAATTGCTCGGGCTGGTCTGGTCATCATCATCATGCATATATTTATTTGTAGACATTTCCCAAAGCCATGGCATGAAGCTATTTCTTATTTAAGCCAGCCAGGCAGATGGTGCTTCATAGTATTGGTGTAGATATGCAATTATCACATGATACAAAGCGTATGTATGAGAAAACAAGTTTTCATGTTTTAGGTTTTGCAATGATTGGTTATAATTGTACTAGGTCTTAGGATGATAACGATGATGCTCGTGTAGTGTCGTGTAATTTTATAACATCTCATAAAACTGTATCCAATCAGAACGAAAAATGAATAATTACCTGATTTTTACAGGCCACGAGTGCCAAAAGGATCGGGTCTTCTTTAGGGAGAAGCAACTCACCGCCTTGTCAAAAACTCGCTCAATCTCATAGCGAGTGATTGATAGGGAAGTTCATCAGTCGACATCATCGCCCAGCCCACTTTTATTATCAATGGTAGCAGGAGCAGCAGTGGCAACAACGGTAGCAGCAGGAGCAGTAAGAGTAGCAGTGGCAGTAGTAGCGGTGGCAGTAGCAGCAACGACAATAGTAGAAGGGGCGGAGGCAGCAGCCGCAGCAGCGGCAGGAGCAACGAAAACACCTACAGTAGGAGCAGCAGTAGCAGGGGCAGTGGCAATGGCTGTAGTAGTGGTGGCGATGGTAGCAGTAGTGGCAGTAGCGACGGCAACAACAGCGATGCCGGCAGTAGCAGCAACAGCAAATGCTGTATATATGTACCTATATACGCACATATATTACTACAGTATTTGTACATATAATACTGTAGTATTATATGTACATATATACTGAGTATATATGTACTAAGTATATATGTATATTTAATACTACAGTAATATATGTACATATACACTGTAGTGTATATGTACATATATACTGTAGTATTATATTTTTATCAAAACATAACTTTTTTTAATTGTTTTTTTTTTGATTTTATTCACTAGTTTAAATTTCATACAGATATGGTACCTCATTGTTCTCCATACGAAGTTTGTATAAGTGAGGGATTTTTTACTAGACATGATGCACCGCGACTCGGATAGTTTTGTCGCAGCAGAAAGATGGTGATCGGAGGAGCTGAGGAAGAGAAAGCAACGTCAATGCATGGATAGATTATACCTTATTCACTGTCAATAAATATATTGATTAATAAGATGTAATAAAATTTTGTTATGTTTTTGTTTTATGTAAGACAAGTGTTGGTTAGATTGTAGTTATTCACAATTATTATTCAAAAAAAATTTTCTTCATTTTGTGTTGCACATTAGCATGATGGAGTGCTCCAATTTTCTATGTTCAAGTTTATTATTGATTTGTTCAGGGTAACTACTATAGACGATCAGTCTCTATTTCATCTGCCAGTTCTTTTGTTAGCTTGTCAGCTCAGTCATGCTGGGGAAGAGCAACCCCCTTATAAGTCTAGGGACTGGGAGAGAGTTCTGGTTGTGGGGAGGCAAGATGTGAACTTTTATGCCCCAAGCCTGGCTCTTGGCTCGTCTTCCAACATTTTCTCTAAGAGTTTTCCGTGATATTTTTCAAAATGTAAATAATATTTGAATTTTTTATTTATATTGATAGTGAAATATTGTGCCATCTTTGTGATGTATAAATGTGATTATACTAATTTGTTGCAGTTTTGTGTCATCTAAGGCTATGTGATTATATATATGTACATATAATACTATAGTATATACGTACATATATACCGAGTATATATGTACGTATATACTAAGTAAATATGTATGTACATATCGAGTATATATATACTGTAGAATTATATGTACATATATATGCAGTATATGCATACAGATATACTCAGTATATACTTGCATATAAACTCAGTATATATGTGCGTATATACTCAGTATATATGTACATATATACTTGGTATATACGCACATATACTAGGTATATACGTACATATATACTCAGTATATATGTACGTATATACTCGATATATACGTACTATAAACTAGGTATATATGTACATATATAGTTCATATATACGTACTAGAAACTCGGTATATACGCACATATATACTATAGTATATATGTACGTATATACTATAGTATATGTACATTAAATACTGCAATATTATATGTACGTATATACTCAGTATATACGTACATATAAACTCAGTATATACGTGCATATAAACTCAGTATATACGTGCATATAAACTCGGTATATACGTGCATATATACTCAGTATATACATGCATATAT
This sequence comes from Sapria himalayana, assembly GCA_029783825.1. NCBI lineage: Eukaryota > Viridiplantae > Streptophyta > Magnoliopsida > Malpighiales > Rafflesiaceae > Sapria > Sapria himalayana. The sequence continues at coordinate 7,436 of JAREIK010001494.1, read as the reverse complement.
ACTCAGTATATACATACATATATACTAGGTATATACGTACGTATATGCTAGGTATATATGTACATATATACTCGGTATATATGAACTATATACTCAGTATATACGTATTATATACTCGGTATATACATACTATATACTTGATATATATGTACTATATACTCTCTATATACGTATATATAAACTCGATATATACATACGTATATACTATAGTATATAAGTACGTATATATTGAGTATATACGTACGTATATACTATAGTATTTGTAGATATAATTCTATAGCATTATATGTACGTATAATACTATAGTATTAAATGTATGTATATACCGAGTATATATGTACTTAGTATATATGTACATATAATACTTTATTATATATGTAGATATACTACAGTAATATATGTAATGAGTAAAATGCTAGTGTATATGTACATATACACTACAGTACATATATGTACATATGTACTGCAGTATTATATATTTATCAAAACATAACTTTTATTATTTATTTATTTAGATTTTATTGGCTAGTTTAAATTTCATATAATTATGGTACTGCATTTTTCCCCATACGAAGCTTGTATAAGTGTATGCATTTTTAACTTGACATGATGAACCACATCTTGGACAGCTTTGTCGTAGCAGAAAGATGGTGATCAGAGGAGCAGAGAGAAAGAAAGCAACATCAATCCATGGATAGATTATATTATATGCATTGTCAATAGATGCATTGATGAATAAAATGAAATACAATTTTACTATGTTTTTGTTTGAATTATGTAAATTATTGAATTTGAATAATTAATTAAATGATTTTATTTTTATTTAATTATAAATTATTGTTTATAATTTCAGTTTTAATTCAAATTAATATAAAAATATTAAAATATTTAATTAAATATTTTGAAAAATAAAAAAATTTTCAGAAAATAGTTTTAGAATAAAGATAGCTAGGGAATTTCCCTAGCTAATTTAGCAAGAAAAATTAATAATTTAGCTAAGTACATTTCCATCGCTAAAATTTTAGCTAGGGACCCTTTCCCTCACTAATTTTTAGCAATGAGCAGTTAAGAATGGGAAAGCTTTTGTTGTGAATCTGTCGCTATATCCCATTTAGTGATGGAAAACCCTCATTTAGCTAGAAAATTTTTTCTAGCTATTTGGGATTTTTCTTGTAGTGAGATAGACAAAAATATAGAGAGATTAATAGTTGGATAAACAAATAGATAGACAAATACTTAAAAAGATAGGCAGATAGATAGATACATAGATAAATAGATAGATAGAAAGATAAATTGATTGATACATAGATAGATCGACATATAGATAGAATGATTAATAGAGAAATAAACATATAGATAAACAAATATATAAATATATAGATAGAAAAATAGATAGACAAATAGATAGAGAATAGATAGACATATATATAGTTAAAAGATATAAAGATAGATAGACAAATAAAATATAGATATAGATATAGATATAGATAGATAGATAGATATATATATATATATATATATTGATTGATAGTGAGATAGATAGACAAATATATAGACAAATAGGTATATACATAGATAGACAAATAGATAGAAAAATATGTAGATAGATATATAAACAAAAAGATAGACAAATAAACGAATAGATAGACAAATAGATGGAGAGATAAATAAAAAGATAGACAGACAAACAGGTATATAGATAGACATATAAATATAAATAAATAAATAAATATAAATATAAATAAATAAATAAATAAATATATATATATATAGAAAAATATAAAGATAGATAGACACATAGATAGACATAAAGATAGACAAAAAGATAGACAAAAAGATGATAGATAATTATAAAGATAGATAAATAAATAGATACATCTACATATAGATAGATAATTATAAAGATAGATAAATAAATAGATACATCTACATATAGATAGATAACTAGACATATAAATAGATAGACAGATAGATTATTAAATAGGTATACTAATTGTTAAATAGATAGATTAACATATAGATAGAAGATAGATATATAGATTGCTAGATACATAGTTTGGCAAAAAGATAGACACATATATAGATAGATCACTAGATAGATATAAATATTGAGAGATAGATAAATAGGTAGATTGATAGACAGATAGATATATAAAGAAAGACATATAGATAGACAAATAGATTGATTAATATATAGATGATAGATAGACAAATATAAAGACATATATATATATATATATATAATGGAAGACAGAAAGAAAGATAGATGGACAAATAGATAGACATAAAAATAGACAGATAGATAGTCAGATAGATAGATAGAAAAATAGACACAAAAATATAAAGATAGATCGATAGATGATATATAGATAGATTGATAGATAATTAGACAAATTGATAGATAAATTGATATAAAGATAGATAAGATAGATATATAGTCAAATAGATAGATAGATAGATAGATGGATAGATAGAAAGACAGACAGATAGATATATAGATAAACTAAAAAAATAGATAAAAAGATATTTTGATAGTTAGACATATAGATAGATTGTTAGATAATTAAAAAGATGAATAAACAGATAGATAGATTATTTCATAGACATATAGATTAATAGATAGATAGTAGGATAATTAGATAGATAAATAGATCGATATATACATAAATAAAGAAAAAAAGATATAGATAGACAGATAGAAAAAGAAATAGTTATATAGATAGATAAATAGATAGATATAAATATAGTTAGGAAGATAGTTAAATAGATAGATAGACAGGTTGATATACAGATAGATAGATAAATAGATAGATTGATATATATATATATATATATTGATAGATAGATAAATCGATAGCTAGACAAATAAATTGACAGAAAGATAGATAGATAGATAGATAGATAGATTGACATATAGTTAGATAGATTGATAGATAGATAGATAGATTATTATATAGATAGAAAGTCACATTGATTGATAATTAGATAGATAAATACATAGACAGATTAATAGATAGATCGATAGACAAATAAATAGATAGCTCGATAGAAAGATAGATAGAGAGAGTGATACAAAGATAAACAAATATATTGATAGATAAATAGATAGATATAAGAGAGATATATAGATACAAAGATAAATAGATAGATAGATTGATAGATAGATAGTCAGAAAGATAGATAGATAGACAAACATATAGATGAAATATTGATTGAAAGATAGATATATAGCTAGATAGACTGATAGACAGGCAAATAGATAGATAAATAGACAAATAAAATGATGGATAGATAGATATACAAATTGATAGATATATAGATAGATATATCAATAGAAAGTAGATAGATGGATAGATAGATAGACAAATTGATAGATATATAGAAAGATAGATATATCGATAGAAAGATAGATAGATAGACGCATAGATATATAGATAGATAGACATATAGATATATAGAAAGATAGACAAACAAATAGACAGACAGATATATAGACAAATATATAAATAAACATAAAGATAGACATATAAATAGACAGAGAGACTGATAGAAAGATAGAAAGATTGATAGATAGATAAATAGACAAAAAGATAGACAAACATATAGATAAAAAGATATATAGACAAATAGACATACTGATAGATAGACATATAGGCAAACATATAGATAGATAGTTAGATAGACATAAAGATAAATAGATTGATAGGTAGATACATAGATAAACAAATAGACAGACAGATAGATATATATATATAGATAGATAGATAGTCAAACAAATAGAAAGAGAGATAGAAAGACAAATAGAAAGATATATAGATAGATAAATTGATAGATAGAAATAAAGAAAAATAGATAGATAGATAGATATATAGATAGGAAAATTGATTAATAGATAGATAGTTAGATGGATAGATAGATTGATGATTGAAGGATAGATTGACAAATAGATAGATGAATAGATTGATGGGGAGATAAATAGATAGATAGACATATAGATAGATAAATAAATAGATAGATAGAAATATAAATTGAAATATAGATAGGTAGATACATAGATAGATGGATAGATATATAAATTGATAGATATATAGAAACATAAAAAATTTATAGATAGATTGAGAGATAGATTGATACGTACATTGATAGAAAGATTGATTGATATATTAAAAGATAAATAGATAGATTGTTATAAAGTATTAGATAGATTGATATATAAAGATATATACAGATTGATAGACATATATATAGACAAATATATAGATAGATACATAGACAAATAGATAGACATATTATTATATAGACAGACAGACAAATAGATAGATAGATAGACAAATAGGTAGAGATATAAATAGATAGATAGATAGACATATTGAAAGAAAGAAAGATAGATAGATAGATTGATTGACATATATATAGATAAAAAGAAAGTAAGATAGATATATAGATAGATAGATAGATAAATAGATAGATTAATAGATAGATAGATAGATAGATAGACAAAAAGATAGACAGATAGATAGACTGATAGATAGCTGATAGATAGATAGATATATAGATTGATATATGGATAGATAGAAAGATAGATAAATAAATAGATAGATAGAAAGATAGATAGATAGTTCGATAGTTAAATAGAGAGATAGATAGATAGAAAAACAATTAGAAAGATAGAGAGGCAGACATATATATATATATATATATATATATATATATATATATATACATTTAGTCAAAGAGATATTCAAATTAATAGATAAACAGATAGACAAATAGATAGACATTAAGATAGATAGATATATAGATATATAGATATATAAACAGATAGATAGATAGATAGACATAATGGTAGAAATAAAGAAAATTAGATATATAGACATATATATAAATATTTATATATACAAATAGAGAGACAAATAGATAGACAGATAGATTGACATATAAACAAATATAGATAGATCTACATAAGGATAGATAGATTGATTGAAAAACTTATAGTCAGATAGATAAAAAGATAGGTAGACAGACATATAGATAGATAAATAGACATGCAAATAGAAAGTTAGATATAAAGATAGATAGATAGACAGATAGAAAAATCAAAAGAGATATAGAAATATAGATAGATAAATAGATAGACTTTTAGATAGATGGATAGATAGATGGATATATAGATGGATAGATTGACAAATAGATACATGGCTATATAGTTATATAGTGAGATAAATGAATTATAAATAGATAGACAGATAGATGGATGGATAAAAAGATAGTTAGATAGACAATCAGATAGTGAGATATATAGAGAGATAAATAGATAGATGAATAGACCAATATATATAAAGATAGATTGTTAGATTGATAGACAAATTAATTATTAAATTGATAGATAGATTGATAGACAAATTGATAGACAGATTGATATATTGATTGATAGAATAATTAATAGAAAAATATATAGACATATATATATATATATATATATATATATATATATGTACAAATAGATAGATAGATATATTGGTAGAAAGAGAGGTTGATAGATAGATAAATAAACATATAGATAAACAGATAGATAGATAGTTAGTTAGAAAGATAGAATGATAAATAGATAGATAGATAGATAGGCAAATAGATAGACATATAGATAGAAAAATAAATAGATATATAGATAGATAGATAGAAGGATAGAAGGATAGAAATAAATATAGATAGAATGATGGAAAGAAAGAAAGATAGATAAATATATATAAAGACATATAGATGTATATATATATACACACAAATAGATAGATAAATAAATAGGTAGAATGATAGATAGATAGATAGAAATATAGATAGACAAAAAAATAAACAAATAAATAGACACATAGAAAGACAAATATAAAGACATATATCAATGGATAAATAGTCCTATAAATAGATGAGTAGATAAAATGATGTATAGATGGATAGATAGAAGGATTAATTGACAGGTTGATAGACTGATAGAAATATACATAGATAGATAGATCATTATATAAATAGATAGACACATAGATAAATTGATTTATATAGAGATTGATAGATAGATTTATAGAGAGATTGAAAGCGAGATTTATTGATAGATTAATAGATATATTCATAGATTGATTAATAGACAAATTGATAGATAAATTAATAGACATATTGATAGATATTTAAATAGACAGATTGATAGATAAATAAATAGATAAATAGATAGATAAATAGATAGTTAGAGAGATAGATTGATAGACAGATAGATAGACAAATAGATAGATAGATTATTAGAAACATATATGTTCGAGAGATAGATAAATAGATAGACAGATCGATATACAGATATATAGATAGATATGCATGCAGATATACATATAGATACATATATAGACATAAAGATAGACAGAAAGATAGACTAATAGATAGACAGATCAAAAGACAGAGAGATAAACAAAAAGATAGACAAATAGTTAGATAGATAGACACACGGATAAACATTAAATAAAATGATAAATAGACAAAAAGATAGATAGATAAAAGTCAAATTGATTGATCTATAGATAGATACACAGATAGATAAACATATAGATAGACAAATAAATAGACAGATAGATATATGAGATATATAGATAGATAGATAGATAGATAGATAGAAGATAGATAGACAAGTAGATAGATAGATAGATAGATATATAAATAGATTGATAGATAAACATACATTAAGAAATACCGATAGATAGACAGATGGATAGATAGATAGACTAATAGATAGATATATAGATAGATAGATAGACTAATAGATAGAAAAATAGATATATATATAGATGGTCAGACATATAGATAGATATATATATATTATATATATATATATATATATATATATATACAGATATTTTAATAAATAGATACATAGACATATAGATAGATAGATAGACAAATAAAAAAATAGATTGATACATGGATAGATAGATAGATAAAGTGATACATAGATAGATAGATAGATATATAGGTAGATAGATAGAGAGATAGATTGATAGACAAATAGATAGACAGCTAGAGAGATAGAAAGATAGATAATTAGATTAATAGATAAATCGACAAACAGATAAATAGATAGATTAATAGACAGATAGTTAGATAGACAGACAGATAGTTAGATAGACAGATAGATATACATATATAAATAGATAGGCAGACAGATAGACACACAAATATATAGATTTGTAGATTGATAGATAGACAAACATATATTTATACAAATAGATAGACAGATAGATTGAAAGTAAGATAGTAGATAGTAGATATATATATAATATATATATATATATATATATATCTATATATATATATATATATATATAGACTTAATAATAGATAGATAGATAAAAAGATAGATAGACAGACATATAAATAGTCAGATACATTGGCAAAAGAAAGTC
>JAREIK010001493.1:24381-57097 GCA_029783825.1 Sapria himalayana | reverse complement strand
CATCTGCTCTTTTCACATGATCTTCCTGAAAATCCATAAAAATTGGGATCTTGCCCAATTCTCCAGCCTAGGAAATGTATTTATAAGTCATAAAATAACAAATGATAAAAAATTTTAACAAAATTAATAAAACTATGCACAAATTTGATTTATTTGGACTATTAGGACAACCACTAAATATATAAATATTCTAAATATTAAAATTGTACCAAATCTTGAGCATGCGCAATGCTTGACTTTGACTCTCCTGTGTGTCGAGAGATTCTTGTACCTAATCCGGCTATCTCAATTCGTCGATTTTTGCTGGCAATCTCTAATTTTTTCTTCACATCTGGTTCTTCACAATACGTTAGCCACTCAGGCCAGCCATCCTCGGATATAATTAGGCCGTTCTTTTTTATTCTTCAATTTATAGAGAAATCAGAATACCATTCAATATCTTTACTCTCCCATGATAACTTTATCTTCCCATCAAATTTGGGTGCCCATGTGCACTAATTCTATATATAGAAAAATCACAAAGAATTTATATTAATAACAATGACATACTTATTTACTGCTTGAATAATAAACTAACATAATAATTAACTAATTAGATAATTAATTTTCAATGCTTTAGTTTCAAAATTTTTATTTTAAAGTCATTAAATAAGACTTTTTGTCGATTCAAACTCTTTCTTCCACGAGAATGCTTTAGATTCAACCATTTTTCTTGAAGTCTTTGTAATTAAAGTCAAACACTTGTGAGATGGAATAAACTGTACAATAAATAAATAACATTGAAAATAAGAAAATCATAACTATAATAAAAAAACCACTAACAGTAACATCAAATTATTTTATTCAAGTCAAAAATACATATTTTTATACCCCCCATTCATAATCTCAATTCCTAACTTAGCACTGATGCATAAAAGGCACAAAATTTGGTGATGTTGATGGTTTTGTAAATGGGGGAACTATTGGTGTAAATATGCCATAGAAAATAGAGATGGATCAAAAGTATGTACCAAGAAGGACAATGGGGGCTAATATCTGATAAAGGTGATAGTAAGGGCCTTGATGATGGTGACGGTGATAAAAATGGAGATGGTGATTGTGATGTTGAAGTCTAGATATGGTGGGTATGAGATGGTACTGAATTTGCAACATGATGTAAAATACTAGATGAATTTGGTTCATTTTTGCATCCACGACCACCTCCTTTAGGCACCATTTGCTGTACCAAAAAAAAAATAAAGAACAAATAACAGAGATATGATGAACAACCATGCATTTTAGAATAAAACACATCAATAAATTTCAACAAAATATAAAAAGTATGTTGATAGTTTAATATTATAATAGAATTATAACAGTTTAATTATCGACATCATTATCATCCTCCAATGGATCTTGTGACATTTCGTCTAATCCGATGGAAGTTCCAACTTATCTTTATATAGAAATTGATAATCTTCAATTTCTATTAGGCCACCATTTGAGTCACTTAATTTTCTAGATCTTCATATACATTCACAGGCTCATATTATTTATGTCATCTTCTTGGACTACCGGTGCAATAACTAAGTCTATACTTCTTTGCAGAGATGTTGGTACTTCAAAATTTGATCAAGCTTTGATTTTGCAAATAGACCACCAATCACTCTTATCATGAGAAAAACTCAGACATATATAATAATATACTTGAGTGGCTTGAACTGCTATAATAAATGGCTCATATCGATTATATCTATTTTTATGATTAACATCCACTAGCTTATAATCTTAATGAATCTTTGTACCCACATTTCGTGTAGGATCAAACCACTCACACTATAATAATACAATCTTATTATTTTTGAGTCCAGGATACTCAACTGAATAACTTCTATGAGTTGACCATAATAATCAATCTCATCTGCACTATAACCTGGGCCTTTAATGCATACACCACTATTCATTGTTATTTTAGAAGAATTGTGCCCGATTGTGTGAAATTTATATTTATTGACAAAATACTAGGATATGTTGTCACATATCTAATTAGTCCTTTACTTAAATTCTGAATTAAAATATTTGAATCTCCATTTGAAAGATCATTTGCCCGCGACATAAATTAAACAAATAATGTTAACAAATAAAAGATACTAATAAATTAAATAATTCAAAAATTTTAAAACTTAATAATTCTCACATAATTTTTTAACAAATTTACAAATTTAGTTTCTAGCATATAATCGACATCATTGATGAAAATTACTAGTTGCATATTTTTTAACTACTCAATATAAATATGGAACATATATAAAAAGAGAAAAAAATGTATATCAATTTTATATTATTCCTATTAAAGACAAAGTTAAATCATGATTAAACATGCAATCTTTTTGGGTATACATACTCAATATATGGTGCAACCTCCTCACAATTAAGTAAAACGTAGCTCTAAGTTGCTTTGTACTCTTTATCTATCATAAATCTTTTTTTGCTCTTCCAAATGCTCTTCTAGGGTGCTTGAAGAGAGATAGTTTGTCCACAGAATCATCTTCTACCATCACATGACCTTTATCATTCCGAGGTACATTTCTATTCTTTTTATTGATATGATCCTCAAAATAATAGGAACAAAATGATGATGCTTCTTCTACTAAATATGCATTACAAATTGAACCGCCAATGTTAGGTTTCAATTATATTAAATTGCAATATTACTTTATGTATGAAATAATAAAACACAACTAATTATATGTATTTACCTCTCAAAAGGATTCATCTACCTGTATTGCACTGATCCTACTATCCTTGCTTCATATGCCAAATGGACCGGTAAATGCTCCATTGAGTCAAAAAAAACTCAATGGGAATTATATTCACGCTTACAAAGAATAAGTGGAATGTCATTCTCAAGCCTCACAATGTCATCTATTTTGATTGTGGTTGCAGTTAGTTGTTTCAAAAACAAACTAAGTTCTATAATGACCTTCTAAACACTTAGGTGAAGTAATTCACAGATTACAATTGGTATTAATCTCTGCATAAATACATGACAGTCATGACTTTTCATTCCAAATAACTTAAGATTCTTCATATCCACGCATCTACCCATATTTGAGACATATCCATCAAAGAATTTTAAATTTTTAGACCATCACACAATATATGTCTTGCCTTCTTATCAAGTGTGTAATGAGCTTTAAGAAATTTTCCTGTTGCCTCATTTAGTTTCAATTCAGGATGCCTACAGTAATCATTCAGCTCTTGACTTGATTTTAAAGTATCTTTTGTTTTTTCGTCTACAGTAAGGATAGTATTGAAAACAATTTCAAACTCAATTTTTTCAATATGCATTACATCCAAGTTTTCACGAATAAAATTGGACTTCCAATAGGGCATGTCTAAAAATATACTACATTTCCTCCTGTCAAATATTTTGCATATTGGTCCATTATTTCTAGGTAGCAATTTTTTTAGTTATCTTCTTCAAGCCCAAACTCTGAATCTCTATCATAATATCTTCTACTGAATGAACTGCTGGTGTAACTATCATCATAGTTTTATTTTTTCGAAATGTTGTTCTATTTCTTCAAAATGGATGATTTATAGGTAGAAACTTACTATGGTTATCAAACCATGACTATTTACCACTAAATTTGAGGTTATATGTATCAGACTTTTTCATGCAATATGAGTATTTGAATCATCTTGTAGTACTCCAGCTAGATAGCATTGAATATGCATGAAAGTTACTACCTATAAGAGACTATAAGAGAACATCTAGCATGTCTTTTGGATTTTTGGCCTTGGAACCAATATTGACAAAAAATATATATTACTTCCTCATACACAACCATGGAGGCAAATTATAAGGTGTCACTATCACTGGCCATGTTGAATACTATTGTCTAGATTGCCCAAATGGTTGAAATCTATCAGTGTAGAGACCCAATCTCACATTTCTACTTACAGCTACAAAATCTTGATGTATATGATTAAAATACTTCCAAGCAAGTGAATTTGATGGATGAAGCATTATCCCTTCTTCAACCTCTTGCTCAGAATGCCACCTCATATCATTTTCTATAGCATTTGATGCATATAGTCTCTACAACCTAGGAATTAAAAGAAAATAATACATCTTCTTAAATGCAACTTTTAATTTTTGTCGCTTATCTACAACAAAAGATACTTTTTTAATCCGAGGATGATCACAAAACATACAGCTAATTAAATCACTATCACCGCCCCAATATAACATACATCTATTGAAACAACAATCAATTTTTTCCGCTGGTAGACCCATTCATCGTAGTAACTTTTAGTGTTGTAAAAGTTGTTAGTAACCAAATTATTATCAGGAACAATCATTTTTATCAGTTCTGTCACCTGACCAAATAATTTCTCATACATATGATTTTCTGACTTAATGCTGATAAATCGAGCCTTAAGTAACAATTGTGAATGTGTTTTAAAAAAAAAAGACCACGACTCATTATCTCTAGCTTTAAGCATTTCATAAAATTTCTCAGCTTCAGGATTAGGTGGTTCATTCATGTATCCATATTTAAGTCAGCATCATCAGCTTCCATGATCATTCGATGGTATTTGTTTGATGCTTCTTCACCAAAAATGAATGATTCTGTACCCTCATTTTGGTCAATGTTCAGAGCCATTGTACTTTCCCCATGATAAATCCAAATAAAATAATTTGGCACAAAGCCATATTTTGCCAAATGATATCTTATAGTGTCTACATCACGAAAAGAGATATTCTGACACTTGTGATGATTGCATGGACACTTAATTTTTTTCTCCATCCATCCATCTCGATTGACTATATGCAGAATTGATGAAAGTTTCAAGCTCACTCAAAAAATCATTATTCAAAATTCTATTCATAAATCTTTTGTGCATTCACTAATGATCTGAACTCATTTTGTACTGTTTTATTTGCAAAGAATAATGCTCAACCATTATTTTGGATTAAACATTCAATTACATCAAAATATACTAATAATTAAATAAAATTATTTACAGATGAATATTTAAAAATTAAATTTCATGAATATCGAGACAATGCATTTGCTGAATCAACATGAATAGATGAAGCAATTTATAGCACGATAAAAATTAATAGATATCAGACTATTACTAGATAAAGGGAACAAAATATGATAATGCACAAGAAAATAAAGCAAAAAGAAAGAAATTTAAAGTTTGAAAGGGGAGTGGGAGAGATAGAGAGAGAGAGAGAGAGAAAGTGGGAAAGAAGGAGAGAGAGATAGAAAGCGGGAGAGGGAGAGAGAGAGATAGAGAGAGAAAGTGGGAGAGAGAAAGAGAGAGAAAGTGGGAGGTAGAGAGAGAGAGAGAGATAAAGAGAGAAAGTGGGAGAGAGAGGGAGAGAAAGTGGGAGAGAGAGGGAGAGAAAGTGAGAGACAAGGGAGGGGGAGAGGGGAGAGAGATATGGTGAGAGGAAGAGGGCGAGAGAGAAAGAGGGAGAAAGAGGGAGAGTGAGAGGGAGAGAGAGAGAACAAGCAAGAAAGGAGAGGGAGAAAAAAAATAACAAGAAAGAGAGAGTGACACATAAAGAAAAAAAAGAAAGAGAATGACAGAAATAATCAGAGTGGGAGAGAGAGATACACAGAGAATGCTGTGTTAGAATGAAGAATTACATAAAAGAATAAAAAATTTTATTCTATACACACCTATCAATTATAACATATTTTGTCATATATAAGTTCATATATGAGTCTGAGGCCCAAGGGGTTGGATTAGGTAAGAGTGCGACCACCCTTATTTGTATTATCCCAAATATGAGCCAAACTAATGGACACTCTCATGCTATGTGCTTACATTTTGTTGATATTATATCTTTTGTCATTTAATTTCAAGTTAGTACAACAAATTAGTATTATCCCATTTATTATGTGTTAGTATACATATAGTATATATAGTTATAAAAAGTTATATATAGTAAAACATAAAGTTATATATATGTATATACATATATATATCCATACAATTAGTTATATGTAGTTATACATAAATGTATACACTATTATAAACAATTATATAGATTTACATATATGTAAACATATATGTATATAGAGTTAAAAATAAAGTTATATTTATTTATATAGAGTTTTTTATAGTCATATAAATAATTATATATATTATACACATATAGTTAAACATTATGTTGTATGTTTTTATACATATAATTATAAATATAGTTACATGTGGTTATACATATATTACACATTGAGTTAAACTAATATTTATACATGTAGGTATATATAATTTTTCATATAATTTCATATTTTTATACATATAGTTATGTATAGGTATAGATATACAAAAATTCATTTTTTATACTAATATATAAAAATGTATATTAAATATATGTTGTTAATTATATATTTAAATATAGTTATGTATAACATTTTTATGGGTTTACATATAATAAGATACAATTATTTATAGTTATATGTTATTATACATATAGTATATATAGTTATAAAAAATTATATATCGTTAAACATTAAGTTTTACACACACACACACACAAAATTATTTTGTTATAAATAGTTAAAAAATATATAGTATGTTATCATACATTTATTTAGTTTTATATATATATATATATATATATATATTCATACGAGTAGTTAGATGTAGTTATACATAAATGTATATAAAGTTATAAACAAATATATAGATTTACATATATGTATACATATATGTATAAATAGTTAAAAATATAGTTATATTTAATTATATAATGTTTTATTTTGTTATACAAATATTTATATATAGCTATACACATATAATTAAATATAATGTTGTATGTTGTTATACATGTAATTATAAATATAGCTACTTGTGGTTATACATATAGTTAACCATATAGTTTAACTTATATTTATACATGTAGGTATATATATTTTTTCATTTAATTTCATATATTTATACATATTGTTATGTATAGGTATAAATATACTAAAATATATTTTTTTATAATAATATATAAAAATGTTTATTAAATATATGTTGTTAATTATATATTTAAATATAGTTATGTATAATGTTTTTATAGTTATACATATAGTCAAAGACAATTATTTATAGTTATATGTTGTTATACCTATAGTATATATAGTTAAAAATAGAGTTATATATAGTTAAACATATAGTTATATATATATATATATATATATTCATACAAGTAGTCATACATAGTTATACATAAATGTATACAAATTTTATAAACAAATAAATAGATTTAATTATATCAATACATGTATGTATACATAGTTACAAATATAGTTATATTTAATTATATAAAATAGAATATTACATAGTTATAAAAATATTTATATATAGTTATACACATATAGTTATAAATATGTATGTTGTTAAAGATATTATTATATATAACATTTATATAGTTTTACATTTAGTAAAATATAATTATATATAGTTATATATTATTATACATATAATATATTATGTTAGAAATATAGTTATATAGAAGCATACATATCATTATACATTATTATATAGTTTAAAAATTAATTATGTATAGTTATAAATATAGTTATAAAAATAGTTTACATAATTATAAATATAGCTATAAATACTTTTATATATAAAGGCATATGATTATATAATTAAACAAGTGTTTAGATATAGTATTTGTGTTTAAAATATTTTTTAAAATATTCCTTATATATAATTATATATATAACACGTTTATAAATATTATATAGTATATATATAACATTTATATAAACATTATAAATATTCTATATTTATATAAAAATTAATATGTTATATAAATGTTTACAAAAATGCATAAACATTTTATGTAATATAATTATTATATAAAAAATATATAAATTGATAGTTTAATGTAAATATCTTATAAATATTTATAAAGATTAATACATATACATACATATATATACATACATATATATATATTATACACATATATATATATATAACATTATATGCTAATATAAACATATTAATATTTCAATATAATGTAATACATTTATATATATAAATGTATTGACATTTATATATAATTTCATATGATTATATAAATATATAAAAGTTTATATATACTATTATTTATTTATAATAAATTTGGAGACAACAAAAATAGAACCCATTAACATTAAGTTTGTTTTTTCTTAAGTTATATAAGCAGAAAACATAAAGCATTATTTAATTTTTTAAGTTATAGAAGGAGAAAACAAATGCAAACATTTAGTATTTGAAATCATTAAAACCCAAAAATTTAAATAATAAAAAAACAAAGATTACACTGATAATTTTTTGTTTCGTTAATATTGTAGAGTCAAAATCATATAGGTAATATGAAAATAGAAACAAAAAGAAGAAAAATTGGGGGAAAATAAAAAAAAGTTAATACTCGATTTTTTTAGTAAAACTGAAAATTTGTTAGTGGTAATTAAATTGAGAAAGACGGAGATATGTATATAGCCGTCCGAAGGAGAAAAACAATGATAATATTACCTGGTAACAGGAAGAGATGGATTTAGGTTGCTCCCATAGTCATGTTTCGCCTCTCCTTCGTTGTCTTAAAGATTGAAAAATTTCCAAGTGTTAATGACCTTGCATTTTCTTTTCAATGAAACTTTATATAAATATTAAAATGGATGTAAATATATATAAAATAAAATACAATAAAATAAGACTAAAATAAAATTATAAAAATTAAATAATTAAAATAAATAATTGAAATAGATTTTTATTTAACCATAAATGATATTATTTAATAAATAAATAAATAAAATAATATTATATAATAATAAAGTCTTCATATATATATATATATATATATATATATATATATATTATATGGTTATAAATTTATAAGAATCGTATTTATTTTTATTAATATAATATGAAATAATTATAAAAGTATAAAATTTGATTCTTTTAGTCAATATAAATTTTAATGTTCGAAGTGTTCATTTAATAACTACACTAAAATATTAATTTTTTAAATAATCAAAATGTTTTTGATGTAATCAAAACATCAATATATTAATCTTAGAATACCAACTTTTTTCTTTTAAATCTTATGAAAAATTAAAATTTTTTTTTTATAAATCAAAAATTTCAAATCTTTTGGTCATTATATTTTTAAAATATTTTTATAATAATAAAAATATTATTTTATAAATATATTTTTATAAATATTTACTTGTTTATTCGTTTATTCATATATTGTTATAAATTTTTTATTTAATCAAACAATTGTTTATTTTAGTTTTTTATTAGTGGTAATTTTTTTTACTAATTAAAACATTTTTAAAATTTTATAATTATATAATAAATTATATAATGTTTTTTAATACAAATATATAAATATTATAAATAAATATTTTAGAAATAATTTTGTAAAATTTTGTAATTAAATTATAATCAAAAGATCTTTATTTTAATCATATTTAATATACATTTTTATTCGTATTTATATATTTATTAATTTTTTTAAATATCATTTTTTTTATTATATGAGGAGATTGTGTCTTTAAATGATCCCTAATCTATAGACCATGATATACCTTTAATTTAAAAAATTATATAAAATAATAAAATAAATGATGTATAAAAAATATCATTAAATATTAACGATCGAAATTATAACTAACCCAAATAGCTAGGGAATTATACCTAGCTAAATACATATATTTTGAAAAAGTAAACACTTAAGGAATTATCACTTTCATTATATATAAACTCATAAAAAAATAAATACAGATAATTATTATGTAATGGATTTAATTAGCTAGGCATAATCCATCGCTAAATTCATCGCTAAATTCTCATCTTTTCTTTGCGTGGAATTTTGAAAATATTAGCTACGGACTTTGTCGGGATCTAATTAGTAAAGGAAAATTCGGTGCTAAATTCTCTGATTTTTTTTGTGCGGAACTTACGAAAATATTAGTGACGGATAATGTCGCTATCTAATTAGCTCAGCAAAATCTATCAATAAAATATATCGCTCATAATTAGGTAAGAATATTTCATTGCTAAATCTATCGCTAAATTTCCTGCTTTTCTTCGCATGAAATTTATGAAAATATTTGCGAGGGAAATTTTTCATTCAACCATTTCTATCGCTAATCTATTGCAAATTTATATTTCAATGTAAAGTCAAAAATTCATCTTTATTCCCAAGCTAATCCCTCATAATTCAGTTAGGGATTGATCCCTAGGTAAATAAACATTTTTTTGTAGTGATATATATTTATAACTATATGTGTATAACTATATATAAATATTTGTATAACTATGAAACACACTATATAATTAAATATAACTATATTTGTAACTATATATACATATATGTATTCATATAATAAAATCTAAATATTTGATTATAATGTTGTATATATTTATGTATAACTACTTATAACTACTTGTATGCATATATATATATATATAACTATATGTTTAATTATATATAACTATTTATAACTATATATATTATATGTAGAATAATATATAACTATAAATAATTGTATCTTACTATATGTATAACTATAAAAGCTTTATACATAATTATATTTAAATATATAATTTACAACTTATATTTAATATATATAGGTATATATTAGTAAATAAAAAAGTATTTTACTATATCTTTACCTATACATAACTATATGTATAAATATATAAAATTATATGAAAAAATATATATAGCTACATGTATAAATATAAGTATAACTATATGTGTAACTACATGTATAACCACATGTAATTTTATTTATAATTACATGTATAAGAACATACAACATTATGTTCGACTACATGTGTATAACTATATATAAATATTTGTATAACTCTGTAATACTCTATATAAATAAATATAATTGTATTTGTGACTTTGTACACATATATGCATGCATATATGTAAATCTATATAATTGATTATAACTTTGTATACATTTATGTATAACAACATATGACTACGTATATGAATATATCTATATATAACTATATGTTTAATTATATATAACTTTATTTTTCATGATATATACTATAGCTATAAGAACATATAACTATAAATAATTATATTTGCCTAAATTTATTACTAAAAAAACATTATACATAACTATATATAAATATATAATTAACAACATATATTTAATATATATTTTTATATATTAGTATATAAAAATGTATTTTATTATATCTTTACCTATAGATAACTATATGTACACATATATAAAATTAAATAAAAACATATTTATACCAACATGTTTAAATATAAGTATAATTATATATGTAACAATATGTATAACTACATGTAGCTATATTTATTATTTCTGTATAACAACATACAACATTATGTTTAACTATATGTGTATAATTATTTATATATATTTGTATAACTATATAAAACTATATATAATTAAATATAACTATATTTGTAACTATGTATAAATATATGTATGCATATATGTAAATCTATATTTTTGTTTATAACTTTGTATACATTTACGTATAACTACTTATAACTACTTGTATGAATATATATATATATAACTATTTATAATGATATATATTATATGTATAAAGATATATAACTATAAATAATTGTATCTTACTCTATGCATAACTATAAATGCTTTATACATAACTATATTTAAATTTATAATTTACAACTTATATTTAATATATATTTGTATATATTAGTATATAAAAAAGTATTTTACTATATCTATACATATACATAACTATATGTATAAATATATAAATTATATGAAAAAATATATATTTCTACATGTATAAATATAAATTTAACTATACGTGTAACTATATGTATAACCACATGTAACTATATTTATAATTACATGTATTACAACATACAACATTATGTTTAACTATGTGTATAATTATATATAAATATTTGTAATACTATATAAAACTCTATATAATTAAATATAAATATATTTGTACCTATGTATACATATATGTAAATTTATATATTTGTTTATAACATTGTATATATTTATGTATACATACATATAACTACTTGTATATATATATATAAACACACATACATAAATATATGTTTAACTATATATATATATATACATATATACATAACTATATGTTTCTCAATAAGTTGAGGGTTTTATGGATATTCAACAAATTGACTATAATCCTATCTTTTTGGAGACCATATGAGTTCATAAGAAGTAGTGAGTGTACAGCATCGGCTCGAAGAGACTGACATTTTATTGTAGCAGTCGTGCTTCTAATTCATATGTCACAGCAATGTTGGATGAGGCAGTCGAACAACATGTAATTAAATCAAATGAATGTTTTGAAGTTATGGAGACATAAATGAAAGAGAATGATGAATAGATATATCCTTTGAAGGAAGAAATGTGGAAAATGAAAGATGAGAAGGATGAGTAGATTACAAATTTGTTGGAAGAAATGCAGGAAATGAAAGAAGAGAAGAAAGAGCCGATTACTCATTTGAAGGAAGAAATGTATGAAATGAAATAAGAGAAGGATGAGCAAATTACTTATTTGATAGACGAAAACAATAAATTAAAAAAATGAATGATGAGATGAAAGAAATTAAAAATGTAATGCAATAGCAGATGTCCTATATTGAGTCACATTTAGCAGCATTGACACGACATATAATAGTATGAGATCCAGCTACAAAGCCTCGTAGAAGAGGCTAGCCCAAAATCACCAACTAATTAAGAGGAAGATTTCATATCAAAATTATTTTTGAATTGTTTTTGATTTTTGTCTATGTATAGCAAAACATGATGAGACTTTTTTGGAGGGTTCAAATTTTTTTATTCTAGTTTTCTTCTTTACTTTACTGATTAACCTTATAATGAATCTTTGCAAGACATTTAATGTGAGACGCATGAAAAAATATGATTAAAAGCATTCATACATTGTCACGGTCCTTCGAAAGCATATGTCCCATATTTACAGATTTCAGCTGGATCAAATGGTGGACAAGCTTCTATTATCTTCATTATTTCTGAAACATTTTATTTTTGTATTCCCTTTTTTTCTAAACATCATTAATAGATATCTTTTAGATATTTGTTGAAGTTGTATGACTATCAACTTAGATTTGTGTTTGTTCATGTCTATAATTACCATTTTTATATATCTATGAATATGTTTGTGTTTCCCCGAATATTTTGGGTAGAGTTTTAGCTTATTCTAGGTATGTAAAAGGCTTGGCTGGTCCTCCTGGTGCTAGGGAACAACACCTTAGGTTCTGAAGCCGTGAGATGAATGAAAAAATTATGGTCCTACACAGACGCAGGTTTGTTCTTGACACTCTTATTTTGTGCAGATTAGTGTTGTCACAGTTCAGATCTACTACTACTTTTTATTGTTCATCAGTGCAATTAAACTGTTGAAATGTTAATAGCCATTACAATTCCTAAATGAACCTATAGGTGTGGAAAATTTTGATACCATGCAACATGTTGTTATTTCAACTTTTATTTCCCTTTTATTTGTCACTTTCTAACTTTCTTATAATTAACCAAGGATTGATGCATGAAGCAGGGCAACTTAGAAGACTATTTTGATGGATTGTTCACTAGAAATCTTGAAGTCATCTTGATTTAGTAATTTAAAAATATGCTCATTATTATATCGTTGTGTGAAATTTCTAGTAAATGGCAGTTGGTTTTGCTCGTGCTTGTCTATCTATTTATCAATGGCATAAGGTTGTGTTCTTTATTGGTTTGTAAATATACAATGTTATGCTCCATGCACAAGTGTAACAATGTTCTCTATCTGTGGGGAGTACCAGATGACAAAGAACTAGAAGATGCTAACCATGTTGAGAGACGTATATGTGTGTTTTTTCAGCCCTAAAATATTTCCATTTGTTGTCTTTGATGTTATGTGTATTTGCATGAAAGTACATGTGTGTGTGTCATCTAAGGCTATGTGATTATATATACGTACATATAATACTGTAGTATACAATTACATATATACTACACTATATATGTACGTATATACTGAGTATATATGTATGTATATTCAAAGTATATATGTACGTATATACCGAGTATATATGTTTGGATATACTGACTATATATGTATGTAAATATAGAGTATATATGTTCATATATACTGAATATATATGTACATATACTCAATTTATACATACATATATACTGTAGTAATACGTACTTATATACTTGGTATATATGTAAGTATATACTGAGTATATATGTATGTATATACTATAGTATAAACCTATGTATATACTTAGTATATACATAAGTTGGTGCATATATTTATTTGTAAACATGTATATTTTGTCATACATACACACTCATTTACACACACACACACACATTTGAATATATAATCGTTCGGGCTGGTCTGATCATCATCATGAATTGCTTACCAATGCAGGTTATAAAAGCTATGGATATTAGACCTTCGTCAAAGCTGTGGAATGAAGATATTTCTGATCCAGGCTAGCCTTGCAGATAGAGATAGTATGGCAGGGAACATAATCAGTATAGCATCATCGCCCACCCCACTTTTATTATCAGTGGCAGCGGAAGAAGCAAAAATAAATACGTACGTATATATTCAGTATATATGTACGTATATACTCATTTCCTTCTAGAGTCTTTGATGATGTGTATTTGCAGGAAAGTACATGTGTGTGTGTAATCTGAGGCTATGTGATTATATATACGTACATATAATACTATAGTATATACGTACGTATACACTAAGTAAATAAGTACGTATATACTATTGTATATAAGTTTGTATATATTGAGTATATATGTACCTATATACTATAGTATATATATACATATATACTTTTGTATATACTGAGTATATACGTACGTATATATTATTGTATATATGTAAGTATGTATATACTCGAAATATACGTACATATATACTTGGTATATACGAACATATATACTAGGTATATACATACGTATATACTCTATATATACGTACATATATACTAAGAATATACTTAAGTATATAAGTACATATATACTCAATATATACGAACATATATACTCGGTATATACGTATATAAATACTCAATATATACATTAGTATATACTAAGCATATACTGTACAAATATATTGAGTATATATTTATGTATAAATTCAATATATTTATGTATAATACTTGAGTATTATATGTACATATATACTGAGTATATATGTACTCAGTGTTTATTTACATATAATACTATAGTTTATATGTACAAATACTACAGTAATATATGTAACTAGTGAAATGCTAGTATATATGTAGATATACATTGTAGTATATATGTACATATACACTGTAGTATTATATTTTTATCAAAGCATATCTTTATTTATTTATTTATTTTGATCTTATTGACTGGTTTAAATATCATATAGATATGGTACCGCATTATTTCCCATAGGAAGCTTGTATATGTGAAGGGATTTTTACTAGACATGACTCACTATGACATGGATAGCTTTGTTGTAGTAGAAAGATGGTGATCGGAAGTGCTGAGGGGGAGAAAGCAATGTCAATGCATGGATAGATTATACTTTATGCAATGTAGGTAGATACATTGATGAATAAGATGTAATAAAATTTTTTTATGTTTTTCTTTTAATTATGTAAAATATTATATCAGAATAATTTATTAAATGATTTTATTTTTTGTTATTTATAGATTATCATTTATAGTTTCTGTTTTTATTCAATTTAATTTAAAAATATTAAATTATTAAATTAAATTTTTTGAAAAAAAAATAAAATTCTAAAAATAGTTTTGGAATGAAAATAGCTAGGGATTTCTCCCTTGCTAATTTAGCTAGGGTAATCATTATTTTAGCTAGGGACTCTTTTCCTCATTAATTTTTAGCGACGGGCACTTTAGATTTGGGAAAGCTTTCATCGCTAATACGTCATTATATCCTGTTTAGCGATGGAAACCCCTAATTAGCTAGGGAATTTTTCATAGTTATTTGGGATTTTTCTTGTAGTGTATCTATCTAATTGTCTATCTTCTTTTTTTTAAAAAAAGGAGTTTATTAATATTAGCCCTCTCTTTTGGCAGAGGAATACCATTTTTACAAACTAAAATCTACCCATTCCCCACTTACAACCTTAATCTTTAACATCGAACTTAAAATTAATATTAAAATTAAAAAAGCTAATCATCTATCCTAAATAATAATTTGCAATTCATGCACTTGTTGGAGGTTTGCTTTAAATTTCTCACGTATAGCTTTATCATTCCTTGATATATTCTTTTGCATCCGATTGAGCTCCTACTTCTACAAGAGTATCCATAAGTTTCTGCCCTCATAGACTTCCGGTTTCTGCTTATTTTGTATAGACTTTGTTGTTTTCCTGCAAAAAAAAACTACATGTATACATACTCTCCATTGGACTAGCTTACCTTAAGGCTGCTATTGCGTCCTGCCTTTGATGTTATCCTTTACTCTTTAATCCTGATGCACTTTATCCTATCTCCATTTCTACTTACCTAGGTGCCGCTTTAAACTCAGAAGCTGACTCTTCCAGCTTTGGAGAGCTTCCAGACCTATCTAATTGTCTATCTTCTCTCTATCTATATGTCTATCTATATTTCTTTGTATTTGTCTATATATCTATCTTTCTTTCATTCTTTATTTCTTTCAATTTGTTTGTCGATCTTTCTCTCTATCTATTTATCCATCAATCTATCTATCTATATATTCATCTATGTATCTATCTAAAAATCTATCTATCTGTCTATATATATATATATATATCAATCTGTCTATCTATATGTCTATCAATCTATTTAATTATCTATCTATATATTTGTTTATTCATCTGTCTATCTATCTGTCTATCAATAAGTCATCAAACTATCTATATATATGTGTGTCAATTTGTGTATGTGTTTTTCGATTTGTTTGATTGTTTGTCTATCACTTTGTTTGTTTGTTTATTTTTTTGTTTGTCTGTCTATTTGTCTTATTGTTTGGCTTTCTATCTATATACTGATAGATAGATTGATAGGTTTACAGATAAAAAGATAAATATAAAGATAGAAATATAGACATACAAATATGTAGATAGATAGATTATTTGATTGATAGATATCATAGATTGATGGATAGATATACATATAGAAAGATAAATGTATAGATTGAAAGTCAAACAGATAGATAGATAGATAGATAGACAGAAAGAAAGAAAGAAAGATAGGTAGATAGATAGATAGATAGATATCTGATAGATAGATAGATAGACAGATAGATAGACAGATTGAAAGATAGAGTGATTGACCAATTGATAAATAGATTGATAGACATATTGATAGATAGATGGAAAGATAGATTGATCGGCAGATTGATAGACAGATTGATAGATAGATTGATAGTCTAATTTATAGATAGATTAATATAAAGTTTAATATATAGATAGATAGAGAGATTGATAGTCTGATAGATAGATAGTTAGATATATAATTACATATATATATATATATAGACATATTGATCGACAAATTAATAGTCAAATAGATATATAGATAGATAGACAGATAGATAAATACATACATGATAGATAGATAGATAGATAGATAGAATGATAGATAGAAAGACTTATAGATAGACAGATAGATTGATAAAAATATCGAAGGATAGATAGATATAAAGATAGACAAATAGGATGGAAAATAGATAGATAGATAGATAGATAGATAGACAGACAGATGGATGGATAGATAGACAGATAGATAGATATGCTAATTGATAGACTATAGATAGACAATTAGATAGATAATAAAAGAAAAATAGAAAGATAGAAAATTAGATATATAGAAATATATATAGACAGAAAGATAGATAGACACATAGATAGACAGATAGATATACAGATAGATAGACATAAAGATAGATAGATAGACAAATAGATAGACATATAGATAGACAAATAGATAAACACATAGATAGATAGATAAATATATAGATGGACTAATAGATAGATAGATAGTTAGATAGATACATAGATAGATAGATAGAAAGATATACAAATAGATAGTCATATATATATATATATAGAATGCCGTATAGATTGACTAATAGATAAATAGATAGATAGATAGATATAGAGATATATAGATATAAAAATAGATAGATAGATAATAGACACAAATAGAAAAGTAGATAGAAAGACAAATAGATAGATAGAAAAGATAGATAGATAGACAAACTTACAGATAGGCATACAGACTGATTGACATATAGATAGACTGACTGACTGACAGATAGACTGAAAGATAGACTGACAGATAGACATATAGACAAGTATATAGATATATCAACATATAGATAGATATATAGATAGATACATAGATAAGTATGTGGGTTTGCAGTATGGTAGGAAGTTAGGCTCTTAGATTATTAAGTAGGTATGTAGACAACTAGATAGATAGACAAACAAAGAAAGATAGACAGATAGACTTATAGTAAGACAAACAAATAGATAGACAAACATAGTGATTGATAGATAGATTGATATATAGATTGATCACTAACAAGAAATTGTTCATTTAGCTAGGGAAATTTAGCTCGGGATTAATACCGACCTAAATAATGAGGGATTAGCTAGGGAATAGAAAGGGAATAAAATTTATATATTGAAATAAAAATTTACAATGGATTAGCAATGGATTAGCGACAAAATAGCGACGTAAATTTCATGCAAAGAAAAGCGAGGAATTTTGTTATGGATTTAGCGATGGAATTTTTCTAACTAATTACATCCAGAATATAGCGACGAATTTAGTGATGGAATTTCCCTAGCTAATTTCATCCCGAATATAGTGATTGATTTAGCGATGGAACTTCCCTAGCTAATTTTATCCGAAAAATAGAGATGGATTTAGCTATAGAATTTCCCTAGAAAATAAAATTCGGAATATAATGACGGATTTAGCGGATAAACTTTCCTAGCTAATTACATCCAGAATATAACAATGGATTTATAGATGGAATTTCTCTAGTCAATCTTTAATTATTTAACTTTGTATACATTTATATATGTATAACTACTTATAATTACTTGGAGATATGGATCAATGCAAAATAGCCTCAGAAATTAGGTATGATTTGGATGATAGCTTTCATGTATTACTTTTTTTCCTTATAAAACTAATGAATGCTGATAAAATATTCATAAAATCTGAGACTTGTAATAATATCACAATGTTCCTTTAATAATGAGTAATATAAGCTCCAACTTGTAATCATACATGTACACTACAATGTAAATGTACATACATGTCCATATATACTGTAGTGTATATGTATACACGTATATATGTACATATACACTAAAGTGTATATGTACATTTACTGAGTATTTATGTACATATAAATACTTGTACATATATACCAGTATATATGTACATATACATATATACTAGTGTATAGATATATATTGCTATATATGTATATATACATATATATCAGTATATATGTACATATATACTGCTATATATATGTACATATATATTATAGTATTATATATTTATGAGATTAAGGTTTGCAAAATCATGACATAGAGTTTTCAGTGAAGTAGAATTTATCATGTTTGCATTAAATCAAAATTTTGCAAGGTTTGAAGTAATCTAAAACTTTTCATCTGATATATCTACAATTAAACTATGTGTATACCTAAATATAAATATTTCTATAACTATATTAAACTCTATATAATTAAATATAACTATATTTGTAATTATATATACATATATGTATAAATATATGTAAATCAATATATTTGTTTATAACTTTGTATATATTTATGTATAACTACATATATCTACTTGTTTGAATATATCTATATATAACTATATGTTTAACTATATATAACTATTTATAACTATATATACTATACGTATAATAACATATAAATATAAATAATTGTATCTTACTATATGTATAACTATAAAAACTTTTTACATTTAGATTTGGGATTAATCAACTATAAGAATAAAAATGTAAAATTTATGATTAATTAAAAAATTTATTTAAATATTAAAAAAATAAGTATTTTTGTTTTACTGAAATTATGATTATGAAGTATTTGAGGATGATAACATTTATAATTCAAATAAGTTAGAGGCAAATGATTAGTTGGTCTGTCAAATATGAGTCTTTATAACCTGTTAAAATACTTAGGCATCAATTTTAATTCAACTTTTTTAGAGGATATGAAGAATCTAGATGCATTGAGTTTGTAAAAATTATATAATTTTTTTTTGTGATATCTAAAAGATCTCGAGATTTCATGATCTTTTACTGTGTTTAGTGTATATTAAATTCTATCGTATTTATGATTTTGAATATTATTTTAGATAATAGAATCAAATTACAATCAATATTATTGAAAATTTGTCATGATAGAAAGATTAAGATAATACGTAGATGAGTCTTCATGATCAAATTCCTACATTACAACAAAATACATATGATGATGTATATGATAAAATATAATGTTGTATAGATCATAACAGTTAGATTGAAAATGATCTTATAATTTTTATCATTTATGACTTAATGATTTGTAATATTTTTTATGTTTTAGTTTTATTTTGAAAGATTATGTTACCATATTTTATTTTATAAATATTAATTATAATTTAAAATTATAGAATTTTTTAATGTTATTAATTTTTGTATTCATAATTTTAAATTTTCTATTTATTAGGTATGTATGTATATATTTTGTATTTACATTATGTATATATGTATCTATAGAATAATTTCTGTCTATATACAATGTGTATATGTATATATTCAATATAAGTGTATATACACATTGTATGTACATTCTATATACATTATGTATGCAATTTGTATATTGTAATACACAATAATTATATTATGTATATATATAGATACACATAACAATTAACACATCTATATTATGTATAATATATTGATATAATGCTGCCATCATGCTCAGCACCTGCCACATGTACACACTGTCCAGGGGACATAGCGCATAGGAGTCCAGGGTCTAGGGCAAGGGCCCTTGTTAGGTGGACCAGGTGACATGGCCAGGCACTGACGACATCATGCCTGGCCCTCCTGGTTCAGACACAGGCTATTCTGGGTTAGGCACATGCCAGGCCAGGCAATAACTATTCTCATCACAATTGTTGACAAAGATTTTCATGAGAACTATCTAGAGAATCTTAATTTATTTTTTCTTTAAAGTTTGAGGTGATGAATATATATAATATTCATTATATTTATTGCACTATTTTAATTTATGTATTTTTTATTTCACTTGTATCTAGCCTAGGTAGTGTAGTGTTTATATTGATGGAATGCTACCAACACTTTTACGTTTGTTCTTTAAAAAAAACATCATGTGTATTTGGGCAGTCTCAAACATGTTAGCTAAAATGATGGTGGTGGTGGCGGCATTATCACTTTTATTTCCCCTGCTTTGATATCTTGTTCAATAATATCTATACATGTGTTTAGGTGCCTCATTCCTAATGCAACCAAACCTGTAAAAGAGACCAAGTACAACATCACACAGTAGAAGAAATACATGATGAAAATTTATCTTAGAGAGCATGTTAGATTTGTAAGATATAAAGCATGTTGTGATTGAATTAGCATCACAGTCATTGGAGATTGTATTATTTTGTTTTGGCACGTGTTGTTTTTTTATTTTGTTTTGAAAGATAAAAATTCTATTTGTCTGGGCATGTACTCTTTTGATTTTCATAGGACAACTTTTTTTATTTTCTATTTGTCAATTAATTTTCGTAAAGTTTGAAGCATGTGCAATTTGTTAATGATAGTAGGTTTCTACTTACCATGCATAGTTGTATGGTCTGGCAGTGAAATACTAGGCCTCATGTGCTAGCTCTTGTAGTATGTTAATCTTTCTTTTTAGAGTCATGTGGTGGATGACATGCACTGTATATGTACATATACCGAGTATATATGTATGCATATACTCGGTATATATGTACATATATAATGAGTATATACGTAGGTATATATCGAGTATGTACAAAGTGGGTGCATATAATTATTTGTAGACATGGATCTATTGTCATACATATACACCCTTTCACACACACACACACACACACACACACTCGTTTGAATATATAATTGCTTGGGCTAGTCAGGTCATCATCGTGCATTGCTTACATATGCAGGTCATAAAATTCATGAATATTAGACCTTTCCTAAAGTTTTGGCATGAAGATATTGTTTATCCAAGTTAGCCAGGTAGACAGAGGTTGGTCTTAAATCTCTTAGTAATTGTGTAGATATGCAATTATCACATGGTAGAAAACATATGTATGAGGAAATAAGTTTTTTAGCTGTAGGTTCTGCAATGATTGGTTATAATTATACTAGGTCTTAGGATGATGATGATGCTCGTGTAGTGCCGTGTAATTTTATTACATCTCACAAAACAGTATTTAATCAAAAGGGAAAATGTATCATTACCTGATTTTTATAGGCCACGAGTGCCAAGAGGAATATCGGGTACTATTTAGAGAAAAGCTGCTCGCCACCTCGTCAAAAACCCGCTCAATCTCAAAATGAGTGGTTGGTAGAAAAGTTCATCAGTTGAGCATCATCCCCCGCCCAACTTTTATTATTAGCGACAGCAGTAGTGGCGACATCAGTAGGAGCAGCAGTGACAGCAGCAGCAATGACAACAGCAGCAGCGATAGTAGTAGTAGTGGCAGCAATAGTAGTAGTAGTGGCAGCAATAGTAGCGGCAACTAGAGGTGTCAACCGAGCAGGCCCAGCCCGGCCGGGCACGAGGCACGACATGGTTCGGCCATGTCGGGGCCAGCTAGGCACGGGGAAATCTTGTGCTCGGGCCCGTGCCATGTCGTGCCTGGCCTGGCACGATTCGGTGCATGTGGCATGGCACACTGGCACAGGCTCCTTCCGTGTCCCCCTTGCTTCGCCCCTCCCTCAAAAAAGACCACGGGTCAAGTCTGATTGGACTAGACCCGCGGTCCCCCGAGGGCCGAGCTGACCCAATTCTTCCCCGCCCCCCAAATGGGAAAAATTTTTTTAAAAAAAATTTTAAATTTCAGTTGTTGGATCTCGCCTCCTACAGCTAGGGGCAGAATCCAACGGCCCGGCACGATTCGGTGGACCAGTACTTAAAGTCACGATGAATCATCTTATGCAAGTCTCACTAGTCACTATGTAGATTCTAACTGGACTATGAATAAAAGAATTTAAGGATTCTCTGAGATTCTTCATCCTCATGATGGCCCGGCCATTTTTGAGTGTATGATCAAAATCTTTAGGGTATATAAAATTCAAAATAAAATTTTTAGTGTCACATTCGATAATGCATCTAATAATGGAGTAGCGATTAACATATTTGTTATGAATATTAGAGACGTACCATTAGGAAAGATTTTTCATGTCTGATGCATGTGTCACGTGATTAACCTGATTGTTCAAGCGGGTAAGAAGGTGTGTTCCCCCGCGTTGGATAATATACGTAATGTACTAAAATATATTCGCAGTCCTCGCAGACAACAAGAGTTTGGTAGTCTCTATTTTTCTGCGAATCTTAAGAAGAAGAAATTCCAATCGGATGTGAGACATCGTTGGAATTACACGTACCTGATGTAGGAATCACGTGTTGGATACGAACACGTGATATCCGACTACGTCAATAGTAAGAGTGAAAAACTTATTATTGACGACACTGACTGTGCTTCAAACATTTCATTTATAAAATTCTTGAAAATTTTTTATGACACGACGAACATGTGTTTGTCAGTTTATATGCCCACGACTTGCATTCACTCCGGTGCATATGCAATATTAGTAGTATGTTTAGGAAGTATCGAGCTGACACGACACTTAGCCAAATGGTTGCAGAAATGGAAACCAAGTACTTAAAGTACTGGTCCACCGTTCCATCTCTTTATTGTCACGCTGCATGCATGGACCCTAGGGTTAAGGTGGAAGGGGTAGAAAACACCATGACTTACTTTTCCTTGTGCATGAACCTGGAAGAGCCACCTGAAAGGTTCATTCACGAGAAGTTGACTGACCTGTTCACATACTACGATACTAGGTATGGTGGTGGTAGTAATGAGACTGGGATTATGGACATTGATACCTTGTTCGGAGATGATGATTTTTCCATTCAGCTAGCGAGGGGGAAACGTAGGGGTGGACCATCACATAGGAGCGAGCTTTCTCGGTACTTAGATACCGATTACTGCTCAATCCTATCACATTCTAATACTAAGAATCTTGATATATTACAGTGGTGGAAATCATATGAGTCCACCTTTCCCGTGCCATCTCTACTGACTCCTCCGGTGTCGAGCGTAGCATCGGAGTCTACTTTTTTGTTGTAGTGAACGTGATTACGGATAGGAGATCGAGATTACGTCCAAATATTGTTGAGACCTTGGCTTATTTGAAGGATTGGGAGGATTCGAGGTTTAACATCCATGAACGTGCTGGAGCTGGGACTAGGATAGGGACTACAGCCACATCCATTGTGATAGCAGAGGAGTTGATTACCGATGATATTGATCCATATGATACTGATCTTGATGTTGCGGCTGATGATGCTCATGATATGCCGATTGAAGATTGATTATGATCTACTGTTTTTTGATTTCAATATTTTGTTTTTTATTGATTGTATGCTTTATTTATACGTTACGTTGAAACTTTAATTTGTTTGATTCGGACTTTCGGTTTCTAATGGCTGATTGGTCATTTTTCATTTGGTTTGTTTATGTTTTTTTTTACTTTTTAATTTTTTAAAACATAGTTTATTGATTTATTTATTTATTGTTTTAATTTTTCATTTAAAAATTTATAACTCTTTTATATAATTCTAATAAATTTTTATCTAATTTTATATTACATTAAAAAAAATTGTAACTTTGTAATTTTAATAAATCTTATTTTAACAATTTTCATATTATAAATATATAATATTATACATTATCTATAATTTTATATATAATTTAATAATTTATATAATTAAAATAAAAATTAAAACAAAATAATTAATAAAATTTTTTTTTGCTTGGTCCGCACGGCCCGCCCCCCTGGCGGGCATGGCAGGGTATACTAACCTTTCCGGGCCGGCCCGGCCCGTTTGACACCTCTATATATAGGTAGGTAGAAAGATAGACAAACAGATATATAAATAGAATGATTAACAGATAGGCTAACTAAATAATAGTCACACAAACTGATAGATAGATAGATGGTTAGATAGATAGATGGCTAGATAGATAGATGGCTAGATAGATTGATTTACAAAACATAGATAGATAGAAAGAAATATATATAGATAGATAGATATATAAATAAATAAATAAATAGAGAGATTGAGAGAAAGATTGATAGACCTATTCATTGACAGATTATTCGACATATTGATAGATAGAATGATAGAAATATTGATAGACAGATATATAGATTGATAGTCATATAGATAGATAGATATATACATACATTCATACATACATACATATATATATGTATATAGACAGAAAGATTGATTGATTGATAGATAAATAGATATATAGAAAGATAAATAGATAGATAGACAGATAGATTGACAGATAGATCGATAGATAGATAGATAGATAGACAAACAGAAAAACAAACAAACTAATAGATAGACTTAAACACTGACTGACAGACTAATTGATAAACATACAAACATATAGATATAGAGATAGATAGATAGATAGATAGATAAACACACAGACAGATAGTAATGAAGATAGATATATAACAAAAATATTTTGAAAGATTAATAGAAATATTGATAAATTGATTATTAGAAAGATTGATTGCTAGATTGATAGGTAGATTGCTAGACAAATTGATAGAATGATTAATATATATATAGATAGAAAGATGGATAAACAAAAATAAAATTAAATAGATATATAGATTGATTGATAAATAGATAGTTCGATAGATGATTAAACAAATAAATAGAAAAATAGATTGAAAAATAAATTAACAAATAAGTAGATATAAATATAATAGAAATTTTGATAGAAAGATAGAAAGATAGAAAGACCGAAAGATATATAGATAGATAAACAGATTGATAGAAAGATAAATAGACTTATAAATATATAGATGGATATAAAGAAAGATATAAACAAAGATATGAAGATTGATAAAATGTTTTTAGATAGATAGATTGACAGACAAATAGACAGACAAATAGACAGACAGATAGATAAATAATTAGATTGATAGATAAAAAGATAGAAATATAGATAGACAGATAGATAAATTGATTGATAAATAAAATGATAGGTAGATTGATAGATATGTTAATAAAAAGATTTATAGTCATATCGATAGATATATAGATAGATATATAGATAGATAGATAGATAAATAGATACATAAATAGACAAATAGATAGTGAGACAGACAAACATATAGATAGATAGAGAGATAAACATATAGATGAATAGATAGATAGATAAACAAAATAATAGATAGATAGATATAAATATAGATAGACAAATAGATAGATAGATAGATAGAGTGATAAATAGATTGTTAATTAGATTAATAGATAGATTGATAGGTAGTTCGATAAACAAGTTAATAGATAGATTTATAAACATATCGATAGACATATAGATAGATATATAGATATTTAGATAGATAAATAGTTAGATAGACATATAGATAGATAGAAAATAGATTAAGAGACAAATAGATAGATAGATATATACATATATAGATATTTAGATAATAGATGAAAGCTAGATTATAAGACTGATATATAGATAGATAGATAGACAAATATTTAGACAAATCGATAGATTTATAGATAGATAGGTTTTAGATATATAGATAGAGAGATTATTAAACAAATAGAGAGATATATTGATATATAGATAGATAGATAAATAGACAAATAGATAGAGTGATAGATAGACACATAAATGATAGATAGATAGATAGATTGACAGATAAAAGAGTTAGAAAGATGACAGATAGATAGTTAGATAAATAAACATATAAATAAACAACTATAATAATAGATATTTAAATAGAATGATACATAGACAGGTAGACATATATATAGAGAGAAAGATAGACAAATAGATTTATATATAAATATAGATAGATTAATAGACAAAATGATAGACAAATTGATCAACAAATTGATAGGCAAATGATTGATAGATTTATAGATAAATATATATGTAGATTGATAGATAGAATGATAGATAGAAATATAGAAAAATATATAGATAGATAGATATATTGAATGATAGACAAAGAAAATGATAGATTATTATACAGATAGATTAATATACAAGTATATAGATAGATAAATAGATATATAGATAGACAAATAAATAGAGAGAAAATTATTAAAGATATATATATAGATATATAGATACATAAATAGATAGATAGATAATTATAGAGATATAAAGTAAGATAGATAAATATAAAAACATATTGACATATATATATATATATATATATCGATAGATAAAAAAAGAGACATATAGGTAGATAAATAGACAAATAGAAAGAATGAGAAATAGATAGACAAACACACATATAGAAAGATATATAAATGGATAAATTAGCAAATAGATAAATAAATAGATATGTAAGTAGATAGACAGATAGATAAATAGATATATACTAATACATAGACATATAGATAGATAGACAGACATATAGATAGTTAGATAGATAGACATATAGATAGATAGATAGTTAGATAGTTAGACATACAGATATATAGATATATAGGTATATAGATAAACAGATAGATAAACAGATAGATTGATATGTAAACACAAATAGACAGATAGACAGATTGATTGATTAATAGAAAGATTGATATACAGATTGATAGAAGATTGATAGACAGATAGATAGATAGATATTTAGATAGATTGATAAACTAATAGATAAATAGTTTGATAAATAGTTAGATAGACAAATAGAAAGGTTGACAGAGAGATAGATAGACAGATAGACAGATCAATCAATATATATATAGATAGATAGATAGTTGGTTGACAAATAGAAATAGAGATTGAAATATATATTAATAGATACATTGATAGATAGATAGATAGATATATAGATTGATATATAGACAAATAGATAGACACATAGATAAATAGATAGATAGATTATTTGATAGATATACAGATAGATAGATTATTAGACAAATAGATAGACAAACAGATATACAGATAGATAGATATATATATATATATATATATATATATATATATATATAGACATATAGATATATAGACATATAGATAGATAGATAGATAGACAGATAAAAGACAAATAGATAGACAGACAAGTAGATTAATAGACAAAGAAATAGATAGAAAGACAAATAGGTAGATAGATAATAAAATTAATAGACAGAGAGATAGATAGATAGGTTGACACATAGACAAACAGAAAGGTAGATTGAAAGATGGAAAAATAGATAATTAGATTTATAGATTTATTGTTAGATAGATAAATAGTCAAATACATAGATAGAAATATATTTAGATGGATGGATAAATAGATTGATAGATAGATTGATAGATAGACACATAGATAGAGAGACATATTGATAAATAGATAGAAAGATAACAGATAAACAGATAGAAATAAAGATAGATAGATAGATAGATAAACACATAGATTGACAGAGAAATAGCCAACTATATAGAAAAAAATGATAGATAGAAATTTAGACAAAAAGAAAGAAAGAAAGATAGATATTTAGATAGATAGATAGATAGTTAGCAAAATATATAGAGAGATAGTTAGAGAAATAGATATAGAGATAGATAGACGTACATACAGATAGATAGATAGATAGATAGATAGATAGATAAATAGATAGAAAGACAGATAGACAGACAGACATAAAGATAGATAGATTGATAGATAGAGATATACATAGATAGATAGATAAATACATTGGTAGAGAGAAAGGTAGTCATATAGATAGATAGATAGATAGATTGATTGATTGATTGTCAAATTGATAGACAGAATTATATACAGAGAGATACACATATAGATAGATATATATATAAATGATAGATAGATAGAATATAGATAGGTAGAAATATAGATAGATAGATATATATATATATATATATATATATATATATATATATATATATATATAGATAACCATATACATAGATAGACTAATAGCTAGATAGGTAGGTAGCTTGGTAGGTAGGTAAGTAGGTTGATAGATAAATAGAGAGATAGAGAGATTGATAGATAGAAATATCGACAGATTGATAGAAAGATAAATAGACATATTCATACACAGATAGAATTAGAGATAAATAGATAGATAAACATATAGATAGAAAGACATATACATAGATAGAAATATAGCTAGATAGGTAAGTAGTTAGGTAGGAAGGTAGATTGGTATGTAGATAGGTTGATAGATAGAGAGATAGAGAGATAGAAAGGTAGATTGATCAATAGAAAGATAGAAAGATAGATTTATTGATAGAAAGATAGAGAGATAGATAGATCGTTAGAGAGATAAATAAATAGAAATATATACAGACAGATATATAGATATATAGTTAGGTAGCTAGATTGATAGATTGATAGATATATACAGATACATAGACATATAGATAGATAAAGATACATATAGATAGTCAGATATATAGACATATAGATAGATAGATAGTTAGACAGACAAATATATAGATATATAGGTATATAGATAGACAATTAGATAAATAGATAGATTGACAAGTAGACACAAATAGACAGACAGATTGATTGATTAATAGATAGATTGATATACAAATTGATAGAAGATTGATGGGCAGATTGATAGTTAGATTGATAGATATATATTTAGACAGATTGATAAACAAATAGATAAATAGTTAGATAGACAAATAGAAAGGTAGACAGAGAGATGGATAGATAGACTGATAGATTGATCAATCAATATATATATATATATATATATATATATATATATATAGATAGATAGATAGTTGGTTGACAAATAGAAATAGAGATTGAAAGATATATTAATAGATACATTGATAGAGAGATAGATATACAGATTGATATATAAACATATATATAGACACATAGATAAACATATAGATAGATTATTTGATAGATATACAGATAGATTATTAGACAAAAAGATAGACAAACAGATATACAGATAGACAAATAGAGAGAGAGAGAGATATATATATATATATATATATATACATACATACATACATACAGATAGATATATATATAGACATATAGATAGATAGATAAATAGATAGATAGATAGATAGATAGGTATATAGATAGATAGATAGATAGACAGATAGAAAGATAGATATATAGTCAGACAAGAAGATTAATAGACAAAGAAATAGATAGAAAGACAAATAGGCAGGTAGCCAAGAAAATTAATAGACAGAGAGACAGATGGATAGGTTGACACATAGACAAACAGAAAGGTAGATTGAATGATGGAAAAATAGATAATTAGATTTATAGATTTATTGTTAGATAGATAAATAGTCAAATACATGTATAGAAATATATATGGATGGATGGATAGATAGATTGATAGATAGACACATAGATAGAGACACAGATTGATAAATAGATAGAAAGATAGCCAGATAAACATATAGAAAGATAGATAGATAGATAAACACATAGATTGACAGAGAGATAGATAAATATATAAAAAAATGATAGATAGAAATTTAGACAGAAAGAAAGAAAGAAAGATAAATAGATATTTAGACAGACAGACAGATATATAGATAAATAGATAGAAAGACAGATAGACAGACATACAAAAAGATTGATTGATTGATTGATAGAGATATAAATAGATAGAGAGATAAATACATTGATAGATATAAAGGTAGTCATATAGATAGATAGATTGATTGATTTTCAAATTGATAGACAAAATGATATACATAGAGATACACATATAGATAGATAGATATATAAATGATAGATAGAAAGAATATAGATAGATAGAAATATAGATAGATAGATTGATAGATATATAGAATGATAAACATATACATAGATAGACTGATAGCTAGATAGGTAGGTATGTAGATAGATTGATAAATAGAGAGATAGAGAGATTGATAGATAAAAATATCTACAGATTGATAGAAAGATAGATAGACATATTGATAGATAGATAGAATTATAAATAAATAGATAGATTGATATATAAATAGAAAGGCATATACATAGATAGAAATATAAATAGATAGGTAGGTTTCTAGGTAGGCAGGTGGATTGGTATGTAGATGGGTAGATAGATAGAGAGATAGAGCGATAGATTGATCAATAGAGAGATAGAAAGATAGATTGATTGATAGAAAGATAGAGAGATAGATAGATAGATAGATCGATAGAGAGATAAATAAATAGAAATATATACAGACAGACAAATAGATAGATAGATAGATAGATAGATAGGTAGGTAGGTAGGTAGATAGACAGATAGATAGATAGATATATTGAGATACATAGAAATATAGATAGATATATAGACATGTAGATAGTCAGATAGATAGACATATAGATAGATAGTTAGACAGACATATATATAGATATATAGGTATATAGATAGACAAATAGATAAATAGATAGACTGACAAGTAGACACAAATAGACAGATAGATTGACTGATTGATTAATAGATTGATTGATATACAGATTGATAGAAGATTGATAGGCAGATTTTATAGATAGATTGATAGATAGATAGATATTAGACTGATTGATAAACAATAGATAAATAGTTTGATAAATAGTTAGATAGACAAATCGAAAGGTAGACAGAGAGATAGATAAATAGACAGATAGACAGATCAATCAATATATATTAGATAGATAGATAGATAGTTGGTTGACAAATAGAAACAGAGATTGAAAGATATATTAATAGATACATTGCTAGACAGATAGATATACAGATTGATATATAGGACAAATAGATAGGACACATAGATAATAGATAGATAGATTATTTGATAGATATACAGATAGATTATTAGACAAATAGATAGACAAACAGATATATTGATATATATAGACAGATAGATAGACATATAGATAGATAGATAACGAGATAGATAGATAGGTAGATAGATAGATAGAAATATAGATAGATAGAAAGATAGGTAGATAGACAGACAAGTAGATTAATAGACAAAGAAATAGATTGAAAGACAAACAGGCATATAGACAAGAAAATTAATAGACAGAGAGACAGATAGATAGGTTGACACATAGACAAATAGAAAGATAGATTGAAAGATGGAAAAATAGATAATTAGATTATAGATTTATTGTTATATAGATAAATAGTCAAATACATAATAGAAATATATATGGATGATGGATAGATAGATGATAGATATAATGATAGATAGACACATAGATAGAAAGATAGATTGATAATAGATAGAAAGATAGCCAGATAAACAGATAGAAAGAAAGATAGATAAACACATAGATTGACAGAGAGATAGCCAACTATATAGACAAAATGTTAGATAAAAATTTAGATAGAAATAAAGAAAGAAAGAAAGATATTTAGACAAATAGA
>JAREIK010001493.1:0-18296 GCA_029783825.1 Sapria himalayana | reverse complement strand
AGATAGAGAGATAAATAGAAGTATAGACATACATATATATAGATATATATATATATAAATAGATTGTATACAGATAGACCCATTGTCAGATAGTTTGAAAGAATGATAGAAAAAAAAGAGAGATAGATTGATAGACAGACACAGATAAATTGGCAGACAAATACATAGTTATAAAGATAGAAAGAAAGATAGATATATAAATATACACATAGAAAGAAAGTAAGATAGAAAGATACACACACACACACACACATAGATAGATAGATAGATAGATATATAGATAGATAATTGATAGTTAGTTAGTTAGAAAAATAGATCGACATATAGATAGATAGACAGATATATACATAAATAGATAGATAAAAAGATAGATAGATAAATAGATAAACAAATATATTGATAGATTGATAGATAGAAAGATCGATAGATAGATAGATTGATAGATAGATTGATAGTCAGAAAGATAGATTGAATAATTGATATATTTAGAGACAAATTGATTGACAAATTGATAGACAAATATATAGATTTATATATTGATAGATTGATTGATTGATAATAGATTTATAGACAAATAAATAGATAGATATATAGACAAACAAATAGATAAATAGATAGATAAATAGATGGACACATATAGATTGACATATAGATAGACAAAAAGATCGACACATAGATATATAAAAAGATAGATAGACAGACAGACAGATAGATAGATAGACAATAGATAGACCTTATTGATAAATATATTTCAAAGACAAATAGATAAATGATAGTATGGACAGACAAGACAAATATAAAGATATAAGATAGAAAGAATTATAGATAGATATAGATAGACTGATATATAGACAAAAAGTTCGACTAAATAGATAGATAGGATTGAGTCGATAAAATATAGATAGAAAGATGGACAGATTGATAGAATAATAGATATAAAGATAGATAGACACATATAGATTGATAG
This sequence comes from Sapria himalayana, assembly GCA_029783825.1. Taxonomy (NCBI): domain Eukaryota; kingdom Viridiplantae; phylum Streptophyta; class Magnoliopsida; order Malpighiales; family Rafflesiaceae; genus Sapria; species Sapria himalayana. Next base: position 17,329 of record JAREIK010001493.1, on the reverse strand, counting down.
ATGGATAGATAAAAAGATACACAACCCCATAGATAGAAAGATATATAGATATACAATATAGATAGATAGATAGATCGATAGATAGAAAGATAGATTCTAATCGATGAATAGTAGATATATAGATAAACATATCTATATAGTAGGCATATAGATAGACATATCATAGAAAGATACCTAAACAATAGTAGAACTCATAGACTAAATAGATAGATAGACAAATATACAGAAATATAGATAGAAAGAAAGGATAATAGATTGATAGATAGATTATATATAGATTGATAATAGATAGATATATAGATAATAGATAGATTGATAAAAAGATAATCATATAGTGATAGATCGATTATAGAAAGATAGATATACAAATAGATAGATGGTTTGATAGAAAGAAAGAAAGAAAGATAAATAAACCGCATGACAGAAAGATAGAAATAAAGATAGATGAAGTATTAGACAGACATATAGATAGATCGACAGATAATTGATAATAGATAGATGATAGATAAATAGATTTATTGGCAGATAGATAGAAAGATATACAAGAGATAGATAGATTAAAAGCTATATAATAGAAAATAGATAACAGATAGATAGATAGATAGATATTTTGATAGATAGATAGATAGTTTTGATAGATAAACAAATTTATAGATAGATACTTAGAGAGAAAGTTAGAAAAGCTATATAGATATATATATAGAGAGACATACAGATAGATAGATATATAGAGAGATATACTAATAGACTAATAGTCATATAAATAGTTAGGCATATAGACAAATAGATAGATAGAAAGATAGACAAATAGATAGATAGAAAGATAGACAGATAGACAAATAGATAGATAGATAGACAGATAACTATACAAATAGATAGACAGGAATAATTGTAGATAGAATGAAAAATAGATAGATAAAAAGACAAATAGATAGATAAAAAGACAAATAGATAGATAAAAAGACAAATAGATAGATAAAAAGACAAATAGATAGATAGATAGATTAACAAATTTGATTAACAGATAAATACACAGATATATACACAAATATATATAAACACACACACACACACGCACACACTTTGATAAATTGATAGATATATAGATAGAAAGATAGATAGATAAATAAATTCTTATCTATCTATCTCTGTATCTATTTGTCTATCCTTATGTCTATCTATCTATCTATTTATCTGTCTATCTATCTATCTGTCAATTAATCAATCTATCTATCTATCTATTTATATATCATTATATCTATCTATTCATGTACCTATATATCTTTCTCTCTATCTATATATCTATCTATCTTTGTATCATTCTATCTATCTATCTAACAACATATCTATCTATAGGTATATCTTTTGTATATATATATATATATATCTATCTTTAAATCAATCTGTCTATATATTTGTCTAATAATTGATCGATTTATCTATCTATCATTCTGTCTATCTATCTATTTATCTATTTGTCAATCTATCTTTCTATTAATCAATAAATCAATAAATCTATCTATCTATCTATGATTCAAACTGTCTATCAATCTGTCTTTCATTCGGTCTATCAATCTATTTATTATTCTATCTATCGATTTATCAATTTATCTAACTTTATGTCTATCTATCTAATGATCTCTCTGTATATTTGTCTATCTATATGTCTATCAACCTTTTTATTAATCTATTTATCTATCTTTATGTCTATCTATCTCTTTATCTGTCTATCTATTTTTCTATTTGTTCTCTATTTATCTTTATATTTATTTATCTATCTGTCTATCTATTTGTCTATCTAATTTATCTATCTATCTTTCTTTCTATCTATCTATCTATCTATCTATTTATCTATCTATCTATTTATCTTTTTGTGTATATGATTGTCTATCTATCTATATATCTTTCAATCATCTATCTATCAATTTATCTCATTATCTATCTCTTGATCTAACTATCTAACTATATGTCTTTCGATCTGTCAATCTTTCTATCTATTTATTTATCAAGTTTTTTATCTATCATCTATCTATCTTTCTGTTAAATGATCTATCTATCTATCTATCAATATATATATATTTATATGTGTGTGTGTGTGTGTGTGTGTGTGTGTGTGTGTATATATGTATATGTATATATATATATATATATATATATATATATATATGTATATATATATATATATATATATACATCAATCAATCAAACTATCTATATATCTAGTTATATATATATATATATATCTATCTATCTACCTATCTATCTTTCTATCTATCTATCTTTCTATCTCTATATTAATCTATCGATCGATCTATCTATCTATCTATATATCTATCTATCTATCTATCTCGTTATCAATATTTTTTGTTTATCTATCTGACTCATTATATATCTTTCTTTCTATCAATCTATCTATCTATCTATCTGTTTGCCTATTTATTAATCTATCTATCTATCTATCTATCTATTTGTATATCTATCTATTTGTCTATCTATCTATCTATCTGGCTATAGTTATATCTATTTATCTATCCATCTATTAATCTATCTATCAATCAATATATCAAACTATCTATCTATCTATCTATTTGTTTATCTTTCTATCCATTTATCTCTATATCTATCAGTCTAGCTGCTTGCCTACTAATCTAATTATCTGTATGTCTATTTGGCTATCTATCTCTATATCTACTTTCTTGCCTATCTCTTTAGTTGTCTAGATGTCTATTTGTTTATCTATATGTCCGTCTATCTTTCTTCCAGCTTCACTATCTACCTACGTGACGGCAATCAGCCTGACTATCTTTCTGCATTATTGTTAGCCTATCAATAAAAAATACAAAAAAATACTTTTAAAAAAAATGATTCTTATAATCTATAAAAGCCCTCCATCTCTATAATTTTAAATTTTTTCAAAAACATAAATTCTCACTCTCTCAAATCTCTTTCAAATCTCCTTTCTCTTTCTCGGGATTTTAGCATTCAATTTGGCTTTTCATGACTTGCAACTCAGACTCAACTTTGGAAGTTTGAATCTTGGTGTGGATTGTGGTGCACATCCTTTATCTTTACATTTGTATTTTTTTTATTTATTATAATAATTTGTATTTTCAATTTTTATTTATTATTTAACTAAAACTCTTAACTTAATATAATAATTAATATTTAAAAATAATTTGTATTTTTTTACTTTCTCTCTATCTCTCTCTAACTATACTTTTTAATCTATTTCTATCATCTAGGCTCTGTCTTATGTCTAAATAAACCAACAAAATGAATAATACTAATGAAACTTATTTAAATTTAGAAAATGAAAATCTTACATAAAGGTCTGAGGCTGATGAAACTTTGGTTTCTTCAGTCGTATCAAACCAAACATCTAATAAAAATCGAAGGACTTCTAAAGTTTGGAATCATTATAATATAATAAAATAAAAAAATTTTAGGAGTGAGGAAGAAGAAATGGCACAGTGCAAATATTGTAAGATTATTTTAACTTGTAAGAGTACGTTTGGGACTGGGCACCTTAAGAGGCATACCGAAATATGTACCAAAAAATATGGTTCATTAGATCCTAGGCAGACACAAATTAGTAGTGTATTTTTTTAGGTTGGATTGAGTTCAATCTCAAAGTTTATTTCCTTCATTTACCATACCGAGTTGGGTAGGGAAGGCATAATCACACTTATCACATTGATGGGATTTCCTATCAGATTTTCAAAAGATACAAGGATATTGAGCATCATGCAGACATATTTTCAGCCTGCTTATCATAGGATTCCTAGGTCCACATCTAGGAATGACATACTAAAATTTTATAAGTTAGAAAAACAAATAATAATTAATGAATTTATGGCATATACTAGAGTGGTGTCCATGATGTCTGATATCTTGACAAGTCACGTTGATTCCTCTTATGCATGTCTCACTACCCACTATGTAGATTCTAAATGGACAATACATAAGAAAATTTTATGTTTCTCTGAGATTCTCCATCTTCATGATGACCCAGCCATTTTTGAGTAGATGATGAGGATCTTTAGAGAATATAAAATTTTAAAAAAATATTTTAGTATCACATTTGATAACGCATCTAATAATAGAGTAGTGATTAACATGTTTGTTAAGAATATTAGAGAGACACCATTATGAGAGATTTTCCACATCAATGCATATGTCACGTGATTAACCTAATTGTACAAGCGGTATGAAGGTGTGTTCCCCCGCTTTGGATAATATACGTAACTCACTAAAATACATTAGAACACCTTGTAGATAACATGAGTTTGGTAGTCTCTATTTGTCTATGAATCTTAAGAAAAAGAAGTTCCAATCAGATGTGAGGCACCATTAAAATTACACGTACTTGATGTTGGAGTCATGTGTTGGATATGAACATGTGATATCCGACAATCTCAATAATAAGAGTGATTAACTTTTTATTGACGACAGTGATTGGGCTATAAGAATTTCATTTATGAAATTTTTGAAGATTTTTTATAACATGACGAACATGTGTTCGTCAGTGTATACTCCTATGACTTGCATTGTACTTAGGTGCATATGCAACATTAGTAGTATTTTTAGGAAGTATTTAGCTGACCAGATACTTGGCCATATGGTTGTAGAGATGGAAACCAAGTACTAAAAGTATTGGTCCACCACCCCATCTCTTTATTATCTTCCTGCATGCATCAACCCAAGGGTTAAGATGGAACGGGTATATAACACCCTGACCAACATTTCCTCATGCTTGAACCTGGAAGTCCAACCTGAAGTGTTCATTCACGAGAAGTTGACTGACATTTTCACATACTATGATACTAGGTATGGTGGTAGTAGTAGAGAGACTATGAGTATGGACATGAATACCATCTTCAAAGATGATTTTTCAATTCAATTAGTAACGGGGAAACGACGGGGTGGACCGTCACATAGGACTCATCTCTGTACTAAGAATATCGATTACTACTCAATCCAATCACATTCTGATACTAAGAATCTTGATATATTACTGTAGTGGAAATCATACGAGTCCACCTTTTTAGTGCTATATAGGATGGCACTCGATCTATTGACTCCTCCGGTGTCGAGCGTAGCATTTGAGTATGCTATTTCTATTGTAGTGAATATGATTTCGAATAGGAGATCCAGATTATGACTAGATATTGTTGAGGCCTTTGCATACATGAATGACTAAAAGGATTCGAGGTTTAGCATCTAGGATCATGCCGGGATAGGGACTACAGCCACAGCGAAAGCGGAGGAGTTGATTGCTGATGATGATGATCCATATGATAGTGATTTTTATGTTGATATTGAAGATGATCATGATATGCCGATAAACGATTGATGAGGTTGCCCATTGACACTCCACATGCAATCGCCACTTGATGCCTCATGGTTGACGATTGCAGGATTGGGACACGCTGACACCCAACAATGACACTTATGTTACATATATGCTTATGCTTATGAGTTTTGTGTTATATTTGATTCTGATTTTTGATTTCAATGTTTTGTTTTGTTAGCTTTTTTATTTACATTGTATTTGCTTTGGTTTGGGATTGGGCGATTGGATATTTAGTTTGCATTTGACTTTGTGACTTGTAATTTTTGTTAAAGAATAACATTGTTTAATTTATTTTTGTGTTAAATAATTTCATTAAAAATTCTAAAATTTAATTTGTATAAATTATAATCTAAATCTATTAATCAAATTAAAAAAATATAAAAACAAATAAAAAAATTAAACTTTATAACTATTCAACAATTTTCAAGTTACAATTTAAATATTTTTAAAGTTTAACAATTATCTAATCTAATATATATTTTAAAATTACATAAATATAAAAACTAAAATTTTTTTTAAATTTTTTTTTAATTTTTTTTTAAATTTTTTTTAAACCGGCCCGTACGGGCCTGATTTGGCCCATACTGATTTGATCAGGCATGATAAAATAACTAGCCATGCCGGCGGCAGTGCCAGGCCTGGCTTGAAGAAACATTGTCGGACCAAAGCGCAACACTGTACAGTAATCATGAGATGCCTGGCCCGGCACGAAAGTAAGGTCGGGATGCCTAAAAATGTGCCGGGACAGCCCGACACAGCCTATTTAACACATCTATCTAACAATCAATCAATCTATATGTATATTAATCTGCCTATCAATCAGTCTATCTATCTTTCTATAATATTGTCTATAAAATTATCTATCAATCTGTCTATCAATGTGTGTTTGAATCTGTCTATCAATGTATCTATCAATCTGTCTATCTATCTATCTATCTGTCAATCTATTTGTCTATGAATTTTTCTATCTATCTATCTATCTATCTAACTATTTTTCTATTTATCTTTCTATCTATCTATCTGTCTATCTATTAGTCTATCAATTTTTCTATCTATCTATCTTTTTGTTACTAGAAATTACAACTATATATTAGAATAGAAAGGTTTGATATCTATCTATCTATATAAATAGATATATAGATAGTTAGATAGTAATACAAATAGATATATAGAAAAATAGAAAGAAAGGAAGAAAGATATATAGATTGATGGATAGATTGATATACTGATAGATATATAAATGATAGATAAATAGATAGACTAATAGATAGATATATAAAAAATATAGAAAATGATATATAAATAGAAAGATATATTTATACACAAATTTATGGACAGGTTCTTAAATAGATTATTAGAAAGATTAATAGAAAGATTGATTGATAGATTAATTGATAGATTGTCAGACATATTGATTGACAGATAGATTGACATATTTATACACAATTTGATAAATAGATGATATACAAATAGGTAGATATAAAGATAGATAGATAGATTATTTGATAGATAGATAGGTAGATGATAGACAGATAGATAGATATATACATAGATAGATAGACACATCGACAAATAGATAAGTAGAAATATAGATAGATAGCAATATAGACAGATAGATGGATAAATTATTAGATATATAGATAGATAGAAATATAGACAGATAGATGGATAAATTATTAGATTGATAGAAAGGCACATAGATAGAAAGATAGATAGATAGATACTTTTATAGATCGATAGATAAACAGATAGAAAGAAAGATAGATAGATAGGTAGACAAATAGATCGACAGATAAATAGTCAGTTAGATAGACTATTTGATAGACAGATTGATTGATTAATTGATTGAAAGATAGATAGATAGATAGACAGATAGATAGTGTGAGTCCCCATCCCTCATGTGGTCCCATTCATTCCATCACACAATAGAATGTGCAATAAAATAAAATTTTCTCATTTGTACCATACATTTTATTTCATTTTATTTGCTCAATGGAATAAAAAATACACAACATATTATTTAAGCCATAATCAGCTTTCCTTCATATGTCCGATCCTGCATGTGGATCTATCATCTACCCTGGACCTGTACCTGAAAAGGGGTCCCACAACGGAGTGAGTAAAGCTCAATAGAGGTAAACTTTTACATAGTTACTCCCTACCTATGTGCACGTAAAACTTCATCCATATATATCAATGTCCATTCAAGTACAATGTTTATATGAATGTAATTATGGATAAAATATTTATATGTCCATAATCCTAAGTCCCATCGACACTCACCCACAATGTCGAAACCAAGTGTGACCTATTTTATATATATATATATATATATATATATGTATGTATGTATGTATGTATGTATATCTATAAAAATATTTATTTTTTTGGAATTATTCCAAAAAATTTCGACCTCCTCTATAAAACATTTTGGACATTTCTCCGAATAAAATATAATTTTCTTGGATTTTATATGCTTAAAAATATTGGACGATTCAACTTAAAATATAGCAGTCAAAGTCAGGGTCTTATCATCAGTTTAGTAGTTATACTTTCGCTATTAAATAAGGTGATTTAGATGCAAAAACAAGATGCAGAAATATTATCTATGAAGAACGGAGTAGAGACTAATACATGCGATGAAGGTTGAGCTATTCATATAGATGGTAGTCTTCAGTTTAGGGGACGAATTGTGGTTCTCCAGATAATAGAGTTGAGAGATGAGATTCTTAGAAAATTTCTCTGTTCTCATTTTACATTACTTCTGGGTGGCACAACTATGTATAATGATTTTCATCGCTAGTATTACTGGAATGGGATGAAGAGACACATTACAGATTTTGTTTGAAGATGTCTCACATGTTAGCAGATAAAAGCTAAGAATTAGAGGCCAGCAGGACTACTCTATCTTTTGTAGGTAGCATAGTTGAAATTGAAGCATAACACGATTGATTTTGTGACTCACTTGTCATGGACATCACGAAAACATGATAATGTGTGGGTAATTTTGGATTGGCTTACAAAGTCCGCATATTTTATGGCAATGCGAATGACCTTCACATGTGACGATTAGTGCAGGTTATACATACGAGAAATTGTCCAATTACATGGAGTGCTAGTATCTATTGTATCAGATAGAGATCCTAGATTTTCAACTCATTTTTGGAAGAGTTTCTAGAAAGCAATGGGAACACTGTTGAAAATGAGCACTGCTTTTCAACTACAAACAGGTGCTCAGTCAGAAAGAACCATACAAGTTTTGGAAAATATGATGCGAGCATGTTGTCTAGATTTCAAGGTTAGCTAGGAAGAACATCTGCCTTTGGTCGAGGTTGTCAATAACAATAGTTATCAGGCAAGTATCCAAATGGCACAATAAGAAACATTGTATGGAAGGCCATGTCGATATCTAATTTGCTGCGCTAAGGTGGGAGACAGATATATCACGGGTCCAGATGTGATTAGAGATACCTCAGAGAAAGTAGATTTGATACGACATTGTCTTCTTACAGCTCAAAGTCAATAGAAATGTTATACTGATAAACAAAGATGACCTCTAGAATTTGAGATGGGAGATCATGTTTTCTTGAAAGTGATGCAAAAAAGGAGAGTAATCAGATTTGATAATCATGGAAAGTTATCACCAAGATTTATTTGGCCTTTTGAAATACTCGAGAATATGGGTTTGTTTGCTTATCGATTGGCATTACCGCCACATTTATATGGTGTCAACGACATAATGGATTGGGGCGAACTCATGTAATGCAAGGGCATATCATTGATACAGATGGAACATTTAAAAAAAATGCCAGGGCATATCATTGATAGTCAAGACCAAGTATTGCCATCCAAGACTGTGAGACTAGTAAAAATGATATGGCAGCATCAAGGAATAAAAGATCCAGCATGGGAAAGTGAAAACATAATGCGTGTCGTTTATCCTTTTTTATTTGAAAATAAAGGTAAGTATTTTAGTAATTTAATAATTATTTAACTTCAGGATATGTTTATTATTGTAAAATTGTATCTGTGAGAATTTTGGTATGAAATTCTTTAAGGAGGAGAGAATGTGAAATCCTAAAAAAAATGAAGACATAAATAACATTATTTGTTTCTAGAAAAAAAAAGGGTAAAATAATAATTTTGTAATAAGAAAAATTAACTTAAAAATTTACAATTTTAGGAAAATATTCTAGGAAAATATTCTAGGAAAATAATTCTAGAAAAATATTCTAGGGTAAAATAATATCTGATGACAAAAAGCACTTTGTTATTGAATTATTCTAGGAAAATATTGCTACGGTAACAAATTTTGTGAAATTCTGAGGAAGTCAGAATTTTGTTTTTTTTTTAATTTATTTAAATAATTATAAGAATAAATATATAAATATTTAAAAAAATCAAAATTCTTTCTCAGAATTTGATGAAAATTATCACCGTAATTATATTTTCAATGATGAATTAAATAATGAAATCCATTTATCATTGGAGTTCTAAAATTTTCAGTTAATTTTTCTAATTACAAAATTACTATTTTACCATTTTTTACAGAAACATCAGGATATTTATTTCTTCACTTTTTTTTCGGGAGTTCACAGATAGATCGAGAGATACATAGACAAATCTATAGATAGACAGATTGATACGTACATAGATAGATGATAAATAAGTGGTTAGATAAATAAATAGATCGATAGACAGATAGAAAGACCAAATAGATAGACAGATAGATAACTAGCTAGATAGATAAATAGGAAGATTGATTGAAAGAATGATAGATATATAGATAGGAAGACAGACAGAAAGACAGATAGATAGATAGATACATAGACAAATAGATAGATAGATAGATATCATATAGATAGATAAACCGATAATTAGATAGATAGATAGATTAATATAGAGGCAGAAAGATAGACATAAAGATAGATAGATGGATATATAGACAAATAGATATATAGATAGATAGATACACTGAAAAATTAGATAAATAGAAAGATTGACAGATAGACTAATTGATAGATAGATAGTTTGACAGATAGTTAGTCAAATAGATAGAAAGATAGATAGATAGATATATATATAGATAGACATATAGATAGATAGATAGATAGATAGACAAATAGGTATACTATTAGATAAACAGATAGATATAAATATAAATAGACATATAGATAGATATTTTGATAGATAGATAGAAAGATAAATATAAAGATAGAGAGATCAAAAAATATATAGATAGATAGATAGGAAGATAGATAGATAGATTGATTGATTCATTCATTGATAGATTGATATATAGATACATAGACAGATATATAGATAGATATATAGATAGATATACATATATATAAACAAATAGATAGACATATAGATATGAAAATATATTGAGAGATCGATAGATAGATAGGCATATAGATAAATAGAAAGATAGATAGATTATAAATAGATTGAAAGATTGATAGATAGATATAAAGACAAATAGATAGACTAGTAAATAGATAGATAGATAGATAGATAAATAGATAAATAGAAATATAAATAGACAAATAGATAGATAGATAGAAAAATAGAAGGAGAGAGACATCAAAATATATATAGATAGATAGACAGATAGATATATAGATAGACAGGTAAATAGAGAGATAGATTGATATGTAAAAGATAGATAGAAAGATAGATAGAAAGATAGATAAACAGATAGAAAGTTAGATATAATATAGTTAGATAGACAAATATATAGACATATAGATAGATAGACAAATAAATATATAAATAGATAGATAGATAGACATAAAGATAGACAGATAGATAGAAAGATAAGAAGATAAATTGATAGATAGATAGAAAAATACATAGAATGACATACAAATAGATAGATAGATAGATAAGCATATAGACAGACAAATAGATAGATAGATAGATAGATAGATAAATAGATAGAAAGATAGACATAAAGATAGATAGATAGATAGATTTATAGATATATAGATAGATAAATAGACCAACCAAATAGATAGATAGATAGATTGACAGATAGAGATATAGATAAATAGATAGATAGTTTGATAGGTAGATAAACAAATAGATAGACAAATAAATAGAAAGATGGATAGATAGATAGATAGATATAAATAGGCATATAGATAGAAAGATTGATAAATAGATAGATATAGAGTCAAATAGATAGACTAGTAGATATACAAATAGATATGTGGATAGATAAATAGAGAGATTGAAATATAGATAGACAAACAGATAGATAGAAATATAAAAATAAATATAGAGAGATCAAAATATAGAAAGTTGTATATATATATATACAATCACACACACACACACACAATTAGGTAGATAAATATATAGACAGATAAGTAGATAGACAGAAAGATAGAAAGAAAATATATATATATATATATATATATATATATATATATATATATGGATAAATAGATTGATAGATTGATAGATAGATACATACATAGACATATAGATTGTCAAATAGTTTGATATCTCGATAGATAGAGAGATATATAGATAGACATAAAGATTGATAGATCGATAGATAGAAAGACATTTAGATAGATAGAAAGATATATACATATATACATATATTGATAGATAGTTTCATAGATAAATAGATAAATAAATAGATAGAAAAATAGAAAGATAGATAGATTGATAGATTGACAAATATATAGATAGAGAGAAAGAGATAGATAGATAGAATGACAAATATATTGACAGATTGATTGACAGAAAGACTGATAGATAGACAGACAGATAGAAATATAAACAAATAGATAGATAGATAGATATATAGATAGATAGATAAATATATAGATAGATAGATTGATTGATTGATACTCAAATAGATAGATAAATAGATTCATTGATAGAAATATAGAAAGTCAGATAGATACACAAATAGATAGATTGATTGATTGATAGAAAGATAGATAGACATAAGGATAGAAAGAAGGATATATAGAGTTAAATAAATTGATTGATAGATTGATTGATAGATTTATTGATAGATTTATTGATAGATTTATTGATAGATATATAGATAGATAGACATATAGATAGATAGACAGATAGAAAAATTAAAATATAGATAAATAAATAGATAGATAGATCCACAAATTGATAAACAAATAGATTGACAAATAGATAAATAGATAGGTAGAAAAAAAAGAAAGAAAGATAAATAAATAGAAAGACACATAGTTATACACATACATAGATACGTAGATAGATACATATAGATAGACACAGATAGGCAGAAAGATTTTTAGATAGATAGACATATAGATAGATAGATAATTATACAGATAGTAGACACATAGATAGACATATAGATATATAGATAAATAGATAGATAGAAAGATAAATAGATAGATAGTTATATGGATAGATAGATAGATAGACGGATAGGAAGATAAATAGATAGAAATATATATAGATAGATATACATATAAAAAGATAAATAGGTAGATAGATAGATATATAGATAAATTGATAGATATATTGATAGACTAATAGATATACATATATATATATATATATAAGTTAGATAGAAAGGCAAATATCAGATAGACCAATAGATAATACACAGATAGATAGTTAGATAGATAGATAAATAGATTTACAGATAGATATGGTGATAGATGGATATAAAAATAGACAGATAGGAGGCAGACATATAGACAAATAGATAGACACACATATAGACATATAGATATAAAGATAGATAAACAGATAAATAGAGAGACAAATAGATAGTTAGATTCATATACATATAAATTAAAAGATAGATAGATAGATAGACAGATAGACAAAATAGATAGACAAATACAATGATAGATAAATAAACAAATAGATAGATAGATATATAAACACATCATGATATAATTATAAAGATAGAAAGATAGAAAGATAGATATACAGATTGATAGCTAGAAAGATAGGTAGATAGAAAGATAGAAAGATAGAAAGATAGAAAGATTAATAGACAAATAGATAGAGTGATAGATTGATAGATAGATATATAGATTGTCAAATAGAAAGATAGATAGATAGACATACATATATAGACAAACAGATGCACATATAGACAAATAAATAGTTAGTCAGTCAGTTTGGTAGGCATACAATCAAGTAAGTAGATAAATAGCCAAATAAATGTATATATAGATAAATAGATAGATGGACAGATAGATCAAAAGATAGAAAGATATATAGATAGACAGTTAGATAGAAAGATAGATAAATAAAAAGATAGATAGATATTTAGATAGGTTAAATAGACAAAAAGATAAATAGGTAATTAGATAGACATATAGATAGATAAATATATAGATAGAAAAATAGATATAACATAGATAGATAGATATTTAGAGAGACACATAGATAGAATATATATCAATAGATAGATAATAGACGGATAGAAAGATATTTAGATAGATATATAGATAGATAGAAAGATAGATAGATAGACAGATATATAGACATATAGACAGATAGATAAATAGACAGATATATAGGCTCATAGATAGAAGTATAGCTAGACAAATAGATACATAGAGAGAGAGAAAAATATATATATATATTGACAAAGAGATAGATAGATTGATAAACAAATAGATAGAAAAAAAGATAGATAGATAAATATATAGAAAGATGATAGATAGATAGATAGTTTATTAGACAGATAGATTGACTAATAGATAGATAGATATATAGACATATAGATAGATAGATTGATATATAGATAAACAGAAGATATAAAAATAGATTGATTGATTGACAGATAAATAGAAAGATAGATGGATAGATAGATAGAAAAATAGATAGATGGATAGATAGATAGACAGACAAAAAGATAGACAGATATATAGATAGATAGATAGTTATAACTTTATATAGATAGATATATAAATTTATAGATATATAGATAGTTAAGCAGATAAATAGATAGATAGTTATACACAAACAAATATAAAGATAACTAAATAGAAAGGACATATAAAAGATAAATAGACAAATAGACTTTTAGAAAGAAAGATTGATTGAAATATATATATAGATAGACAAATAAATTGAAAGAAAGAAAGACAAATAAATAAATAGGTAGATAAGTAGATTGGAAGAAAGATAGATATACATGTAGATAGATAGTCAGATAGATAGAATGATAGATAGCCATATAGTCATGTAGAATAATCTATAGTTATATATATAGATAGATAGACAGAGAAACAAATATATATATTATATATATACAGATAAATAGATAGATAGATAGATAGATAGACAAATAGATAGTCAAAAAGATAGATAGATATCTAGAATGATAGATATATAGATAGATAGATAGATTATTAGGTAGATAGATTGACAAATATATAGACAGATAGATAAACATATAGATAGATAGATAGACAGATAAATAAATAGATAGATATACAGACAGCCAGATAGATAGATAAACAAATAGATAGAGATATAGATAGATAGATATATAGAAAGATAGACGGATAGATAGATAGAAAGATTAAAAGATAGACACATAGTTAGTTAGTTAGACTGATAGATAGATAGATAGATAGACAAATAGATAGATATACGTAAATATAGATAGATAGATATATAAATTTACAGATAGATAGATACATAGTTAAACATATAAATAGATAGATAGTTATAAATATAGACTAATATATAGATAAACAATTAAAAACATAGACAAATAGATAGATAGAAAAATAAAAGATAGATAGGCAAATAGACTTTTAAAAAGAAAGATAGATTGATAGATATATAGATAGACAAATAGAAAGATAGATAGAAAGGTAGATATATAAATAGGCAGATAAGTAAATTGGTAGAAAGATATATATAGATAGAGAGATAGTCAGATTTATAGAATGGTACATAGCCAGAAAGTCATAGAAATATAGATAGTTTGATATATATAATGTAAGAAAAATAGATTGATTGATTGATAATTAGATAGTAAGATAGTTTAGATAGCTAAACAAATAGATATTTTGATAAATAGGACAAATAGATAGATAAAGAGATATAAAGATAGACAAATAGATAGATAAACTGATAGACTGATATATATGGACAAATAGATAGATAGAATATATATGGACAAAAATATAAATTGATACATAGTATATGGACAAACAATATTAGTATAGTGATAAATAGACTAGATAGAGATATATATATGGACAAATAGACTGATATAAAGATAAATAGATAGATAGAGAGAGTAGATAGACAAATAAGCAAATAGAAAGATAGACAGGTAAATTAAAAGGTTGATAGGCAGAAGATAGATATACAGATGGACATATAGTCAGATAGACATATAGATAGATAGTCAGATAGACATATAGATAGATAGTTAGAGATAGATAGATTGGAGGATGTATATAAGATAGATAAATAGATAAACTGATAGATTCTTAGTTAGATTGATAGTAAGATAGTTAGATAGTTAGGCAAATGGATATATAAACAAATAGATAGATAAACAGATACACAAATAGACATATAGGCAAATAAAAAGAAAGATAGGTAGACATAGAAATTAGTAGATAGATACAAAATAGATAGATAGAAGGATAGATAAAATGATAGTTAGATAGTCAAATAGATAATTAGATAGATATACATATAGATAGATAATTAGATAGATAGATAAATAAATTGATAGGTAGATAGTCAAATAGATAAATAGATAGATAGATATGTATATATATATATATATATGATAAATAGATAGATAGATATAGATAGATAGGTAGATAGAAAGATAGACAGATAGAAAGATAGACAGATAGATTGCTATATATATAGATTAACAGATAGACATATATTTATAAATAAAGGTAAATAGATAGATAAATAGAAAAATAGACTAATAGGTTGATTAAAAAATATTCAGATAGATAGAGAGATAAAAAGGTAGACAGATTGATAGATATATAGATATATTGAAAGATAGAAAGATAGATAGATAGAAATATAGATAGATAGATAGATAGATAGATAGAAAGAAAGATATATAGATATACAAATAGATATACTAGTAGATAGATATAGATAGATAAATTGATAGTTAAATAAACATATAAAAAGATATCCAAATAGATAGATAAATAAATAAATAGATTAATTAATTCATAAATTGACTAATAGACTGATAGATATTTAGACTAATAGAGTGATAAATAGAAAGATAGTTAGATAGATAAATAGATAGATAGATAGACATATTGATAGATAGATAGATAGAAAGAAAGAAATATAGATAGATAGATAGATAGAAGGATAGACATATAGACAAATAGACAAGTAGATAGATAAGAATATATGTTAATCAGCAGATAGGTAGATTGGTAGAATGATAAATTGACAAATATAAATATTCACAGATAGATGGATAGATAGATCACTAGCCAAATTGATAGATAAATAGATAGACCAATAGACAAATAAACAGATTGACAGATAGATAGAAAGACAAATAAAGAAATATACAAATAGATAGATTGATATATTGACTTATAAGCATATTGATTGAAAGATAGATAAATAGACATATAGATAGATATACACATAGATAGATAGATAAATAGATAGCTAGACATATAGATAGATAGACAAATATAGATAGGCAGGTATACAAATCGACATATAGATCGATATATATAAAGATAGATAGAAAACTTATAGACAATAGAAAGATAGACAGATAGATTGATAGATTGGTAGATAGATAGATTGATTGATACATATTAGACAAATTGATAGATACACTGATAGATAGATAGATAGATAGGAAAATTGCCAGATATAAAGATATATGACAGATAGATAGGCTCTATAGATGATAGAAATATAATGATAGATAGAACGATAGTTAGATAGATAGACAAATAAACCAAAATAGATAGT
>JAREIK010001492.1:286106-301731 GCA_029783825.1 Sapria himalayana | reverse complement strand
TTAATAGATCGATAAATATATAGTTATGTAATTAGTAAGATAGATAGATAGAAAAATTAATAGATAGATAGATAAATAGATAGACGAAAGATAGATAGAAAGATAGACATATAGATAAATAGATAGATATATAGTGAGAAAAACATAAAGATAGATACACAGACTGATAGATAGAAACATAGAAGGATAGAGAGATAAACAATAGACAGAGAAATAAATAGGCAAATATGAATATAGGCACATAGATAAATAGATAAATAGACAATAGATATAAGAAAATATCTATGATAGAAGGATAGAGAGATAAGACATATAGACAGATAAATAAATAGGCAAATATGAATATAGGTATAGATAAATAGATAAATAGACAAATAGATATAAGAAATATCTATTGATAGACACATAGATAGAAAGACAGATAGAGAGATAGATAATTAGATAGATAGATAGATAGATACATAGATAGATATATATATATATATATTATATATATATATAATATATATATATATATATATAGTTAGATAGAATTATATATAGATAGATAGAAAGACAGACAGAAAAATAGACAAATAGATAAATAGATAGATAGATAGATATACAGATAGATAAATAGATTGTCAGATTGACTAATTGACACATAGATAATTAGATAGATAGACACATAGATGAATTGACAAATTGAAAAAATGATAGATTGACAGAAAGATAGATAAATAGATACACAGATATATAGATGAAATATAGAAAGATAGACCTAAATAAATAGCCAGATAGCTAGATTGATTGATTGACATATAGATTATAGACAAATATATAGATTTACAAATTTACGAATTGACAAATTGAAAGTTTAAAACATTGATAGATAGATTGATAAATAGATAGATAAATAGAAATATAGAGAGATAGACAAATAGATAGATAGACATATAGGTAAATATATCGATACAAAAATAGCCATATAGCCAAAAAGGAAGATATATAGAGAGATTTTATATAGATAGTTAGAAAGATAAATATATAGAAAGAAAGATAGCTTGTTAGTTATAAAGATAGACAGATAAAAAGATAGTTACTTAGATAGTAAGATAGATTGTCATATAGACATATACATAGTTAGATAGATAGATAGACATATAGAAAGATTTATAGATAGACTGATTGACATATATATACATAGCTAGATAGACAGTGTGACAGATAGATAGATAGTTAGATAGTTAGACAGATAAATAGATCGACATAAAGATAGATAAACAGATAGATAGATAGATGGATTATGGAAAGATAGACAAATAAATATATTGAGAGATAGATAGATAGTCAGATTGAGCGATAGACAGACAGATAGATTGACATATAGACACATTGACACATAGATAGATAGACAGATAGACAAATAGACAGATAAACAAATAAATAGGAAGATAGATATGTAGATTTACACATAGATAGATAGATAGAATGACATATAGAAAGATATATTGATAGATATATAGATAGATTGATAGATAGACAAATAAACAGATAGATACATTGATAGATGGACATATAGACAAATACACAGACAGATAAATAGATAGATATATAGATAGAAAGATAGACAAATCGATTCATAGGTTGATAGATAAATAGGCAGATAGACAAATAGAAATATATATAGATATATAGATAGATAGACAGTCAGTTAGATAGACAGATAAATAGATAGACAGATAGATAGGTAGATAAATAAATAGATAGAGTACTAGATAGATAGATAGATAGACAGATAGACACATAGATAAGTAGAAAATAGATATATCGACAGATAGATAGATAGATAGGCTGACAGACTGATTGACATATAGACAAATAGACAGATTGATTGTTTGATTGACAGATAGACAAATTGACAAAATGACAAATAGACAGATAAATACAGAAATAAATAGATAGAAATCTTGATAGATAAATAGATAGATAGTTATATAGATAGATATATATAGAAAAAGATAGATAAACAAATAGAAAGATAGACAGATAGACTAATAGATAGATAGATAAAAAGATTGTTAGATAAATAAATAGACATATAGACAGATCGACAGGTAGACATATAGATAGTTAGTTATAAGTAAGATATACATATAGAAAAAAAGATAGATAAGCCGATAGACATTTAAAAAGATATATAGATAAATAGATAGATAGATAAATAGACAGATAGATAGATAAATAGATAGACAAATAAAGAGATTTACACATAGATATATTGTAAGATAGACATATAGACAAAAAGATAAATAGGTCGATATACATCTAGAAAGAAAGAAAGAAAGATAGATAGATAGATAGATAAATTAATAGATAGATAGATATATAAATAGATAGATAGATACATAATTAAATAGTCATATAGACAGATAGGTAGGTAGGTAGAAAGATAGACATATAGATAGATAGATAGAGTTATAGATAGATAGATAGATAAACATATAGATAGATAGATAGATAGATATAGATAATTATACAATAGATAGATAGGCAGATAGATAGACAGATAGATAGATAGATAGACATATTTATTGAATGACAGATAGAAATTTGACAGATACACTAATTTAAAAAATGATAGATTGGCAAATTGACATATTGAAAGATAAATAGATATACAGATAGATAGACAGATATGCAGATTGATTGGTTGATTGACAGATAGATACAAAGATATATATCCATATAGCTAGATAGCCTCATAGGTAGATCGATACAGAGATATATTGATAGATAGATAGTAAGATATACAGATAGACAAATTGACATAATGACACATAGATAAATAGATAGATAGATATACAAATAGACAGATAGATAAATAAATAGATATACAGATAAACAGTTAAATAGATAGAAGGATAGACAGATAGATAGATAGACATTTAGAGAAATAGATATATACACAGAAAGAAAGAAAGATAGATTGATAGAAAGTCAAATAACCTGATAACCAGATAGCCATATGGATAGATACATCGATTGAAAGTAGATAGATAGATATATAGACAGATAAAAAGATAGATATATAGATCGATAGAAAGATAGACAGATAGATATATAGATAAATAGATAGACTGATAGAGAGATTAATAGATATGTAGATAGATAGATAGACATATAGATAGATTGACAGATAGATAGATATATAGATCTACATACAGACAGACAGACAGATAGATAGATATATAAATAGATATAATGATAGTTAGATTGATAGATAGCTAGATATGCATATAGATAGAGAGATAGATTGATTGATAGACATATATATAGATTGATAGACAGATAGTTAGATAAATATATACATAGATTTAAAAATAGTCAGATAAGTAAATAGATAGATAGATATCAAGTTAGTTAGTTACTTAGATAGATAGTCATATAGATATATTCATATATAGATAGATAGATATATAGAAATATTTATTGATAGAAAAATAGATAGAAAGATACATAGCCAGATATACATTAAAATAGATTTTTAGATATACAGATAAATAGATAGAAATATAGACAGATAGACTTATAGACTAATAGACAAATATATAGATAGACTGATTGATTGATTGATTGATTGACAAACAGACAGATAGATAGATAGATAGCCAGATAGCTAGAAAGGAAAATAGATATAAAGATTGATAGATAGGTAAATAGAGAAATAGATATATAGATAGAAAGATAGATAGATAAATAGATAGATAGATAGATATATACATAGTTAGATAGATAGTAATATAAACATATACATAGATAGATAGATAGACATAAATATAGATTTATAGATAGACATATAGATAGATAGATACATAGCTAGATATACTGAAAGATAGATAGACAGATAGATACATAGATAAACATATAGATAGATAGACAGATATATAGATAGACAGATATAAACATAGAATGATAGATAGATGGACAGATTGACAGACAGATAGATAGATATAAGGAATGATAAATATATAAACAGGCAATAGATAGGCTGATAGACACATAGAAAGAAAGATGAGTAGATAGATAGACAGATAGACAAATATACAAATAGACAGATAGATAGATAGCCATAGAGATAGATAGATAGATAAACAGATATAAAGATATAAAGATATATAGATATACATATAGATAAATAGACAAATAGAAAGATAAGCACATATATAGATATACATATAGATAGACAGATAGTTTGATATCCAAATTGAGAGAGAGAGAGAGAGAGATAGATAGATACATCGACTGATAGATAGAATGTCAGATAGATAGATAAATAGCTAGACAAATAGATAGACATATAGACAGATAGACAATTAGATATATAGACATATAGATAAATAGAAAGATAGACAGACAAACAGATAGACATATTGATAGATAGATTGATTGATATGCAGATTGAAAGAAGATAGATAGACACATAAATAGATAGATAGATTGATAGATAGACACATAAATAGATAGACAGATTGATAGATAGACATATAGACAGATAGACAAATAGATTGATTGAAAGAAAGATAGATAGACAGACAGATAGACAGATAGAAAAATAGTCAGGTAGACACAAATATAGATAGATTGATAAATAGAGAGATAGATAGATAGATAGACAGATAGATAGACAAATAGACTGATAGAAAGATAGACATATAGATAGATATATAAATATATAGATAATTAGATAGATAGATTGATAGACAGATAGATAGATAGACAGAATGATAATTAAATAGATAGATAGACAAATACACACATGGACACATAGACACTTAGACACATAGATAGGTAGACACATAGACATATAAATAGATAGACAGATAGATATATAGGTAGATAGATAAATAGTTTAACAGATAGATAGATAAATAGATAGATAGATAAACATATTCACAGAAAAATAGATAGATAAATAGAAAGATATATAGACAGACAGACAAATAGATAAATAGATAGACAGATAGACAGATAGATAGATAGATAGATAGATAGTCATGTAGACACAAAGATAGATTGATTGATAAATAGAGTGATAGATAGATAGACAAATAGATATATAGACAAATTGATAGATTGAAAGATAGACATATAGAATGATATATAAATAGATAGACAGATAGATAGATTGATAGATTGATTGATTGACTAGATAAAATGATTAATAAATAGACAGATAGACATATGGACACATAGACACATAGACAGGTAGACACATAGTTAGGTAGACACGTAGACATATAAACCGATAGACAGATAGATATATAGGTAGTTAGATAAATAGTTGATATAGATAGATAAATATATAGACAGACCGATAGATAGATAAATTGACAGATTAGCAGAAAAATAGATAGATAGATAGATAGATAGACATAGAACCATATAGATAGATAGATAGATATATAGAAAGATAGATATATAGAGAAACAGACAGACAGATAGATAGACAAATAGATAGATTGATAGATAGACAAATAGATATATCGATAAGTAGATAGCTAGATAGAAAGAAAGATAGATAGATAGATAGATATATAGATAGATAGATAGATAGATAGATAGATATATACATAGATAGATATATAGATAGATAGACATATAGATTGATAGATAGGTAGAAAGATAGGTTGATAGACTCATAGACACATAGACAGGTAAACTGGTAGACAAATAGATAAATAGACAGACAGATTGATTGATTGATTGATTGACAGATAGACAGTTAGAAAGATATATAATAGATAGAATGATAAATATATAGATGGATAGAAAGACAAATATATAGATAGACATATAGCTTGATAGCCATATAACCATATAGACAGACACAAAGATTAAAATATAGACATATAGTTAGATAAATTGAAAAATAGATAGACAGATAGATATATAGATAAATAGACATATAACTAGATAAGTATATAGATAGATAGATAAGCAGATAAATAGATAGACCGATAAATTGATAGATAGATTGATTGATAGAAAGAAATATAGATAGATCAATAGATATATAGATAGATAGACAGATAGATATATAGATAGATTTCCAGATAGCCAAATATGCAGATACATAGAGATTTAGATAGATAGATAGACAGATATATAGATAGATAAATAGATAGTTCGAAATAATGATAGAGAGATAAATAGGTAGATAGATAGTCATATAGACATATAAATAGATAAAAAAATAGACAGATAGATAGATAGACAAAAAGAATGATAGCCAAAAAAATAAATACACACATAGAAAGATAGATACATAGATAGAAAGTCATATAGACAGATAGACAAATAAATAGATAGACTGATAGACAAATAGATAGATAGACATTTATATAGAGTGGAAAATGGAAAGATACACAAATATATAAAAATGTAGACTAATAAATAGAAAGATAGAAAGACTAATACACAGATAGATACTTAGATAGATATACAGATCGCTAGATATCTAGATAGCTAGATAAGCATATAGAGAAATAGATAGATAAATACATATATACATAGTTAGATATATAGATAGATAGATAGACAGAAAAATAGATTGATAAAAAGATAGATATATAGATATATATATATATATATATATATATATATTTATTTATTTATATATAGATAGACATATAGATATATAGATAGAGAAATAGCCAAATAGACAGATACACAGAAACAAAGATAAATAGATATATAGATACATATATAGATATCTAGGCTTATAGACAGATAGACATATAGAAAGATTGATAGATATACAGATAAATAGATATATAGATTAATAAATAAAGAGATATATAGTTAGATGGTTAGAAATAAATATAGATAGACATATATATAGATAGACAGATATACATAAAGATAGATAGAAGATAGAAAGATTGATTGATTGACAGATAGATAATTTGACAGATACAAAGATTCAAAAATTGACTGATTTACAAATTAACAAATATATAGATAAATAGATAGATAGATAGATAATATATAGATAGATAGATATATAGATAGATAGATATATAGATAGATAGAGAGACAGAGAGAGACATATAGATAGACTAGTTAGCTAGATAACCAGTTAGCTAGATAGTCATATAGATAGTAAGAAAGAAAGATATATTGATAGGTAGTTAGTTAGTTAGTTAGATAGATAGTCATATATTGATATACATAAATAGATAGATATTCATATAGAAAGATTTATAGAATAGTTAGACATATAGTTAGATAGCCAAATACACATAGAGAAAGATAGACATGTAGACAGATATATAGATAAATTGATAAGCCTATAGAAAGACATATACATAAAATAATAGACATATAGACAAACAAATAGACAGATTCATACATATACAAATAGTTAGATAGATAGATAGACTAATACAAAAATTGATAAATAGTAAGATAAACATATAGGTAGATAGATAGATATATAGATATATAGAGAGAAAGATAGACAGACAGATAGATAGATAGACAGACAGATAGATATATAGAGAGAGATACATTGATAGATAAATATATAGATATATAGATTAATAGAGAGAAAGATAGACAGACAGATAGATAGATAAAGATAGATAGATAGATAGAAAGATAGACAGACATATAGATATACAAATAGGCAGATAGACAGATTAACAGATAGACAGATAGATTTATCTATATATATCTATATATATATATATATCGATAGATAGATAGATAGATAGAATTACTAATTGACAAATATATAATTATATAGATGGATAGGTTGTTAAATTGATAGAAGATAGATAGATAGATAGATAGATAGATTTGAAGATAGAAAGATAGACAGATAAATAGATAGATAGATAGTTAGACAAATAATCATATAGACATATACATAGATAGATAGACGGACATAGAAAAAGATTTATAAATAGATAGATAGATAGACTGATAAATAAAAGATAGTTTGATAGATAGATAGATAGACAGACAAATAGACAGACAGACAGATAGACAGACAGATTTATTGTTTGATTGATTGATATGTAGATAGATAGATATACAGATAGACATATAAATATATAGATAGATATATAGATGGATAAATTTATAGATAGATAGATAAATAGAAACGTAGATAGGTAGATTGGTTGATAGCAAGATATGTAGATAGATAGATAGCTAGAGATATAGATAGATAGATAAACAGATATATAGACTTAGAGACAAAAAGAGAGATCGATAGATTGATAGATAATAAAACATATAATAGATAGATAGATATACAAATAGACAAATATAAAGATAGGCATTTAGACAGAGAGACAAATAGATAGATAGGTATATTAACAGATAGACAGATTGATAGATTGACATATAGACAGATAGATAGATAGTAAAAAAGATAGATAGACATATAGATTGATAGATTGATAGATAGATAGACAGACATATAGATAGATAAAATATAGATATATAGATAGACAGATAGGCAGACATATAGAAGGATAAATATAAAGATAGTTAGATATAGAAAGAGAGAAAGAAAGAAAGAAAGATAGGTACATATACACATAGGTAGATAGATAGATAGAATTATAGAAAGATATATAGATATATATAGATACACACACACCCACACACAAATAGGCAGATATGCAGTTAGGCAGATCAATAGATAGATAGGTAGATTGAAAGATAGCTAGATAGATAGACATAAGACAAATAGACAAATAGATGGACAGATTAGCAAATTGCAAATTCCAAATAGACAGATAGACATATAGACATATAGGTAGATAGAAAACTATATATATATATATATACACACACACACATACAAATAGATAGAGAAACAAATATTTATATAGACAAAATGCACTACAAGTAAAATCCCATATAGCTAGGGATAGTTCCCTAGCTAAATAGGCATTTTTTGTCGCTAAACGGGATAAAGCAACGGATTACCGACAGATTTGTTCCCTATCTAAAGTGCTTCTTGCTAAAATTTAGTGACGGAAAGTGTCCTTAGCAAAAGATTTAGCGACAGAAAAATCCCCTGCTAAAAAAGATACATTCCTTAACTAAATTAGCAAGATAAATCAGATTTTCCATTGGTAAATTAAAATAACGACAAATGATTCCTTAGCTAAAGTGTTGGTCTATAAATTTTAGTTACGGATATAGTCCCAAGCTAAATAAATTTAGTGAGTGAAAATCCATCGCTAATTTTAATATTTCCCTAGCTAAATTAACTAGGGATTTTTCCCTAGTTATTTTATTTTCAAAATTAATTTTAGAATTTATATTATTTTGAAATTTTTTAATTAAATAATTTAATATTTATCTAACAAATTGAATACAAATTCAAACTATAAATAATTTATAATAAATAAAAAATAGCATCATTTAATATCTTATTCTAATTCAATATTTTACATAATTGAACAATAAAATAACACACTTTAATTTCATCTTATTCATCAATGTATCTACCGACAGTGCATAAAGTATAATATATCCATTCTTTGACATTGCTTTCTCTTCCTATGCTCCTTCGATCATTATTTTTCTATGACGACAAAGCTGTCCAAGGCACATCACATAATATTTATTGAAAAATCTCATCACTTATAAAAGCTTTGTATGAGGAATAATGTGGTATCATATCTGTCAAAAATTTAAACCACTCAGTCAAATTAAAAAAACTATGTTTTTATACTTATATAATCTTGTAGTATATATGTAATTTTATACTAGCATTTCACTTGTACATATATTACTATAGTATATGTACATAAAAACAATAGTATTATGTTTATATATAAATTGAGTACATATATACTCAATATATATGTATATAAAATACTATAGTATAATATGTACATATTTATTGACTTTATTAATACGTATATACCTCATTTGTATTTATTGTTGCTGCTCTCGCTGCTGCTCCCGCCACTACTGTCATTGCCGTTGTTGCTGCCAATACCACTCCTACTGTCGCCGCTGCCACTGTTGCCTCTGCTGCCTCTGCTGCCGCTGCTGCCACCGACATTGCCTCTGTTGGCATCGACACTACCTCTGATGCCGCCGCTACTGCCGCTGCTACCGCTGCTGCTGCCGTCGCCACCGCCGCCTACTGCCGTCGCTGCTGCCATAGCCATCATTGCTGCCGTTGTTGCCTCTACCATTGCTTCTGGCCCTGCCGCTGCTTCCGGTGCAGCCGCTTCTACCACCACTTCCACCACTGCAGCCCCCACTGCTACCACTGCCACTGATGCCACCAATGTCGCTACTACTACTACTACTACTACTACTACTACTACTACTACTACTACTGAAAATAGGTTTTTACACACCTATAATTGGCTAAAACTCTACCCAAAAAATTTGGAGACACACAAGCATATTCACATATATATAATAACAGTTATTATAGACATAAAAAATACGATCAAAGTTGATTGTCATATAGTTTCAACAAAATTTTAATTAAAATATTTAATAATTTTATATTAAATTGAATAAAATAGAACAATAAATGAAAATTTTAAATTAAACAAAAAAAATTATTTTAATAACTTATTCTAATACAATATTTTAAATAACTAAACAAAAAAATAACAAAATTATATTACATCTTATTAATCAAAGTAACTACCGATAGTACATAAAGTATAATCTATCCATGCATTGACGTCGCTTTCTCTCCCTCTGCTCCTCCAATCACCAACTTTCTGCTGCGAAAAAGTTCTTTTGAGTCACGGTATGTCATGTCTATTGAAAAATCTTTTCATTTATATGAGCTTCGTATGGAAAACAATGCTGTACCATATCTGTAAGAAATTTAATTCACTCAACCAAATCAAAATAAATAAAAAAAAATCATGTTTTAATAAATATATATTAATGTAGTAAATATGTACATATATACTAGCATTTCACTCGTACATATATTACTGTAGTATATGTACTTATAAACTACAGTATTATGCATACATATATACTTAGTACATATATACTCAGTATATATGTACATACAATACTACAGTATTATATGTACGTATATACTGACTATATACGTACAAATATACCACATTTATTGTAGTTGTTGCTGCTCCCGCCGTTACTGCCACAGCCTCAGCCCCTGTCTCAGCCACTTCCCCTGCCGCTATTGACAGTGCTGCCAGTGCTACCGATGCTGCCGTAGCTACCGGTGCTGCCGGTGCTACTGTAGCTGCCACTACTGCTACCTCTGCTGCTCTACTGGTGTGGCCAGTGCTGCTAGTGATGCCGCCGCTGCTGCCGCTGCCGCCTCTGCTGCTACTACCACCTATGCCACCTCTGCCGCCACTGTCTGCTACCGATGCTGCCGCCACTTCCGGTGCTTCCAGTGCTTTCAGTGCTGCCGCCGCTGCCATTGCTGCTAGTGCCTGAATACTGCTGCTGCCAAAATAAAATTCAACATTATTCATGTTTTTATATAAAATTATATGCAAGATAAAATGCACCTTACTTTATATATCACATTTTACAAAAATCTTGCGATGTAGGCTCTTTAAATACTACACTAGAATTTTAAAAATAAAGAATAAAATTAAAGATAAGAGTAAAACTTAATTTTTTGAGTGGACTCGTTTAAACAAGACAACTAGAAAATTAGGAGATTAAATTATTAATATTCAACATTTTTCATATTGATTATTTTTTGACCATCAATCTATCCTTAAGTATTAGGTCTCATCTCACAAGGCAATAAATCTCAAAAATAACATCATTAAAACACACAAAAAATTCAAGTTTAAAAAAAACTATAATAATTCAAAATAAAAGTTAATACATGATATTTATTATTGGCCTAGAACAATAATTTTCATCATAGGTTGTATACAAAAGCACGCAAAGCCAAAATTATTAAATATGCAACAAAACATAAACTTCACCTCACTAAATCTAATAAAAATTTCAAAATAAAATATATTTGTGCAAAAAGAATACAAAAATAACTAATGTTTATGAAAATATATAAGGACCTACAATATAAGTATGATGATAAAGACCATACCTAGCACATGAGGTTCCTACTTGACACAGGATCCAAGAGAGTTTGAGATCTTGAACTCAAGGCCTTGTAATATAAGGACAAATGATATTTAGTTGTATTGTAACTACAATATTAGAGAAACCCAAGCCTATAAATAAAAAATAAAAAACTATGAGCAGCTCATATAGGTTAGGTGATTCCATAGAATGAAAATCAATTGAATTTGTTGCAAACTTCCATGCAGATCCGGGCACGACTATGGCTCTTTCAAAATTGAGCTTCAATACTACCTTCTCACACTCTTCAAACTTCTGGGCAGCATCTCGATCCGTTGGACAAATATTTTTAACCTAATTTTTGTTCATCATAGAAGTTATGATGAAAGAGCTCCATGGCGTTCATGATCATCAAATATGTTAACTGAAACAACTTCAATCATGGTATTGATTAAAGATGAATGAAGTTTGTGAACCAAGCTTATTGTTATGATTGGAACCTATTGAAAGTCCTTCAATGCTTCTTTGTGATTTCCCATGGCAACATATGCAACACCTCGTCTGTAATAACCCTATAATTTTAGACAAATGTTAGGATGGAGAAGAAGAAATGTATACACAGCAGACTCATGATGCATTATGTGCCTTGGAATAGTAAGGATCACAATCGATATCCTTGGAAGCATCCTCTACAACACACCCATTTTCTTCCAATTTGGCATGGGCAATTGCACGATTGGCCCAATACACAACATCATGATCATGTAAATTGATAGCTTGTGTGTATAGTTCTATAGCACAAGCAAACCTATTGGCTGAAAAAAAGATGACAAACATACTTATCAATGTCAATATTGATCAAAATGACAAAATTAGCTAAGATTAAAATTGATATGAGACTATATGATTAGCCATCATAAAAATAAGTGTAAGCAATAGCAACCTTACATATAGATTATATTAGATCTTACTTCTAATGAAATGACAATCAATTTCAATATACTTATGTTCTCGTTATATTACAAATTTGAATGCTTAGTTATTTGATTATCACCGTCAAACATAGAAACTTTTTCTAGGTGATGCAATATATGAATATCAACTCTGATATAACAATGACTATGACTAAGCATTCTGCCTCTATATTCTCAATTTGAAATCGATATCTCTCTCAATTCCTTGAGGAAAATTTTCTAGGCACCAACATGACTCAGATGGGAACGTGCCGCATGAATCTTGGCAGGGCATGAGATTTTGTTTTATGAAATTCTCTAATAAATATATGGGATGCAATTATTAAATTATCATACATCTTCTAATTCATAAAATAACAATAAAATTTAATTTTGTATTTACTAGTAATAGTAAAAACCCAATTTTTATTTCCAAAAGATGAACACATGAGCTCAATTGAACTTTAACTCAAAATATTATTAACTCAACTCGAGCTCAATTGAACTCGAACTCAAAATTTTAACAACTTGACTCGAGCTCAATTAATCTCGAACTCGACTCAAGCTCAATTAAAATTGAACTCGACTCATATCATTAGCAACCCTAATTATTAGTATGAACTACTACTACAAAATAATAAATTATTAGACATATTATGTTATATATGGTTGATAATGTTAATAACACAAAAGAAACAAACATATTGATGATGATGATATTCATCCTATTAAAACAATATTAATTAACTAAAAAAATCACACCAATGATTAATAATTATTGATATTCTAAATCAATGAAAAAAAATGCATCATGTCATCACAATAATACAACATATATATTTTTAATGAAGATTAATAGGTTTCACAATTTATTTCTTATTTTAAAACATATCTTACAATACAAATACCAAACATGATATGACATGTGATACTATGATAGAACAATATATTCATTCTCAACTATTTTCTATAATTAAAAAAAAATCAAATTATTTTTTTCTATTAAAGAATTTATTATATTAATTATTCAAATATACAAAAGAATTAAAAAATAATCAAAAAAAATAAGCAAAATAATTTTATAAAAAAGGTTACATTTTCATTATCATATACCATGATTCATACTTTTAATATACATTTATACAAATATATTTTTTTAATATTTTTTACAATGTGAAAAAACTTATGTTACATGATATGATATATTACATAATACAAAAAAGATAATATGGACAAGAAAAGAAAATAGGTAAATAATATATGATATATTTTATGAGCTAACAACTATGATTATAATGCAGGGAAATAAAATATGGACAAGAAAAGCAACATATATACATCACACACACACACACACACAACATGCATATTATTTGAGAGAAGAATGTAGGGGCTAGTGAATAAAACTAAAAAAAAGAAAAAGCAAAGCATCAATGTGAGCAAGCTAGAATTGAGTTTCTGAATATAATGAAAGTTGGCTAAGGGAGACTAGAGTGAAGCCAAGAAATAATAATATAAAATAAATAGCTTAGTTAGCCATCTGTAAACATTATTTCTCTAATGAAAAAAAATGCATAGATAAAAGAGAAACACATAAGTCACTCTAATTCGATTAGGATTATGGTTGAGTTTCATAGTAACTAATGCACAAGTAATAAACATGCCCAAGTGCATTGAGATAGAATTACTAAGAAAAGTCTTCAATAATGAACCTAGCGATAAACTATCCTTTTTCTTTATTATTACAATAAGGCATTAGCCTTAAAAATTCTATGATATCTATATCCATATCTTTTCTTGAATAAGAAAATTCCGATATGCCACTTTGCCTTTTATTGTTTAAAAAAAGTCATCTCCCCTCATTTTGAATACTGTGGTAGACTAGTCGGACCCCAATGAAATAGAATTCTTAAGGATGCCTTGCTTTCTATGCCATGTGCTTCCTCCAATGCCAGAAATGGGGCTGCCCTATATTATACAGCCAAGCACATTCCTTAACAAGCTAATTTAGAGAAGTAAAGGTTGATCGTAGATCAAACTAGTCAAAATAAGAAGGGTGGCAATAATTGCATGCAATTCTTGCTATGATTATCATAGATATTAAGAGCTCTATGATCTTAAGTAGAATATTTGTTTGTTTATGTTAAGTGGTGTGATGCTGAAAGCTCAATCGATTTATTTTGAACATAGGACATCCTTAAAAATGCCCTAACTATTTATTTGCAAGGGCGGGGAACAATCGAGAACAAGGGTGATAGATGGAACATTGATCCAATGGTTGAGCCTAATGTGATAAAGATGAATAAGCTCATTTCCTTGAAAGGTTGTTTAACTAGTTGAAATAACACAGAGAGTTGCCCCACATAATTATTTGCAAAGTTTACTGTCAAATGAAAGATGCAAGGTGACAAATAAAAAAACAAAATTGAAGAGGAACTAGAAGCCTTAATCGCTAGGCCTGCCCAATTCTCTTTTCTCTTTGAAAACAATTTTGTTTACCCGATTGGACTATTCCCATGTTTCCGAATCTTCTTCAAATGAGCCTTAAAGAGAACTTAGAAAACTTCGTCTATTGTGGTTTGTACATACACACACACACATATTTATAACCT
>JAREIK010001492.1:251106-281106 GCA_029783825.1 Sapria himalayana | reverse complement strand
ATTAGGTCACACTATCAGAAAATTTCAACTTCTAATTCCACTTACTTTCTAGCAACATTATAGGCCGTGAGCCTTGATCTAGATAGCATGAAGGACCTTTTGATAAAGAAGTTTCTTTTGCTAATATATTTTTTGGTTAGTACAAATGCGAAGAGTTCTCTTTATGATCAACATGTATTTACTATTCATTTTAATGAGAGATTATATATACTTCACCTTATAGTATATATTATGAGACATTTTGCTTAGTTCATTGATCAATCTATTTTAAAGCTAAATGATCATGATGGTGATTTCATTGATTGCGATCAATTGATTGCTCTATGGATACAAAATTGATTTGTATATAACATTTTATTTTAAAAAGTTTTATTTTATTCTAGGATTTTTTTATCTTAAACTTTATTTTTTTCCTCTTTTGATAATATAAATATACTCATGTCTCCCTCTAAGATACTTTATCACATGGGCTGGTAATATAGGTAAATGCCTTTCACTCTAGTGGAACTTGGGAACTAACACCTCATCCATTGAAAACTCTTGTTATTTATCCTAGATAGGTTTCTATGTTGCTCCCTCAGATTTCTACTCTCATTCGTCGTTTGAGAGATATAAAATTTTTTACCATTTTTTTTTCTATGAAACCTTAGGCTCTCCTTCTCCTTCGGCTCTCCTTCTCCTTCGGCTCTCCTTCTCCTTCGGCTCTCCATCTTCTTTGGCTGTCCTTCAGGCGAGCATTAAGTTTACCTCTTGAGTAGGAAGTTTGTGTGTGAGAAAGATATGTGTGGGACATTCCTATTTCCAATCGTTGCCATGACAGCTAATGGTTCTGGCCTGAATTTCCATCTGCTAGTATTCACAATCGCCACATAAATACTCACGGAGAATACACAACATCTACGGATGAACTAATTCATGCTTAGAATTTTGTGAGTTTGCTCGCGAGGAAGATGAAAATAAATGTAAATAAGATAACTCGTCAACTGGATGTAGATAATTGGATTCCTCTTCGGAATTACTATCGAATAGCTGACATTCTTCTGAGATAGGATAATATATACAAGGAAGAGAAAAATGTAGTTGATTTGTAAATTATACTTTTTAGATTTTCAAGTTTTGTATCTGAAACTATTCCATTACATCATCATTATCAAGTTTTATTCCACAAAGAAAGAACAACTTATAAAAAGAGACTGTTACCTGTATTAGGTGAGCTGGAGATATTTTAACTTGAATTTAAATTGAATTTCGAAGTCAAGTGGAAGAAAGTAAACCTGAATTTTGAGTGAAGAAGAAATATTTGAAGTCCATGACAGATTGTCACTTTTTCCTCTTGGTTGGATTCATACGCATCCATCATAGAGTTGCTTCATGTCATCAGTTGATCTACACACTCATTACTCGTATCAGATTATGCTGCCTGAAGAAATAGCAGTTGTTATGGCCCCCACTGATGAATCTAGTCCACACAGCATCTTTTACCATTTTGAGCCTACCGGAGTGTCCATGATGGGAAATTGCCAACAGAGGGGGTTTCACCCACACGAAGAGCCTGCAGATTGGAGCCTAATATGCAAGCATTGTTCTCATGTCTATATGAACACCACCATAAGCTATGACATTGTAGATCTCCGATGAGAACCATAAAACATTGTTATTGCTACCATTAAATGCACAGTTTGAAGTGTGGGCTTTGTTTTTAGATAGAAAGCATTTTTATGAAACCTTATATATGTATACTAAACTATTATGAAATAAAATATAAAAAAATAACACTAAAATAAAATTATAAAAAATAAATAATTTAAATAAAATAATAGAAATAGATCTTTATTTAACCATAAGTAATATTATTTAATAAAAAAATATTATATAATAATAAATTATTCACACACACACACACACACATATTATGGTTATAAATTTATAAGAATTCAATTTATTTTTTATTAATATAATATGAAAAAATTATAAAATCATATAATTTGAATCTTTTAATCATTATAAATTTTAATGTTTGAAGTGTTCATTTAATAACCATACTGTAATATTAATTTTTTAAATCATCAAAATTTTTTTAATGTAATTAAAACAACAATATATTTATCTTAAAATATCAACTTTTTTTCTTTTAAATTTTATGAAAAATTAAACATTTTTCTATGATTCAAAAATTTAAAATCTTTTAGCCATTATATTTTAAAAAAATTCATATAATAATAAAAATATTATTTTATACTTTTATTTTTATAAATATTTACTTATATATTCGTTTATTCTTATAATTTATTAATTTTTTTAATCAAACAATTGTTTATTTTAGTTTTTTATTAGTTGTAATTTTTATTTATTTTCATTTATTAATTAACATATTTATAAAAATTATAATTATATAATGTTTTGTAAAACAAATATTTAAATATCATAAATAAATATTTCAGATAAAATTAAGTATAATATTTTAATT
Source organism: Sapria himalayana (assembly GCA_029783825.1). NCBI lineage: Eukaryota > Viridiplantae > Streptophyta > Magnoliopsida > Malpighiales > Rafflesiaceae > Sapria > Sapria himalayana. Next base: position 278,639 of record JAREIK010001492.1, on the reverse strand, counting down.
AAATTATAAACAAAAATATTATTTTAATCATATTTAATATACATTTTTTTGTATTATATATTTATTATTTTTTTATAATATCAAAATTAAATTATTATATGAGAAGATTGTGTAATTCAAGGTTCGCTCATATATAGACCATGACATACCATTAATATAAAAAATTATATAAAATATTAAAATAAATAATGCTTAAAAAATATCATTGAAGATTATCAACAAAAATTATAACTAATCCAAATACCTAAAAATCCTAGTTAATGCATATATTTTGAAAAAAAAAATATTTAAAGAATTATCAATTCTAATTGTATAAACTAATAAAAAAATAAATTTAGGTAATTATTTAGTTATGGATTTAAATTAGCTAGGGAAAATCCATTGCTAATAATTATCTTGGAAAATTCCATCACTAAATTTTCTGTTTTTTTGGGTAGAAATTACGAAAATATAAGTGGCAGATTATGTTGGGATCTAATTAGCTAGGAAAAATTTGTCGCTAATAATTAGCTATGAAAAATTTGTCGCTAATAATTAGCTAGGGAAATTACATCGCTAAATCTGTCAGTATTTTATGGATTTTATTAGTTAGGGATATTCGCTCACTAATTCCATAAGTAAAATACTGATTTTAGTAGCTAGAAAAAATCCGTCGTAAATCCATAGCTAAATTACTATTTTTATTAGCTAGGAAAAATCCATCGCTAAATCTGTAGCTAAATCAAGGATTTTATTAGCAAGAGAAAATTTATCGCTAAATCTATAAATTTATAAAAAATGGAAAATTCGTCGCTAAATCCATCGCTAAATTAAAGATTTAATTAGCAAGGGAAAATCTGTCGCTAAATCAATGATTTTATTAGGAAACAAAAATCCGTCGCTAAATTCGTCGCTAAATTAATGATTAAATTAGCAAGGGAAAATCCATCGCTAAATCAAAGATTTTATTAGCAAGGGAAAATCCATTGTTAAATCCATCGCTAAATCAAAGATTTTATTAGCAAGGGAAAATTCGTCGCAAAATCCGTCGGTAAATTCCCCACATTTCTTGAGCGAAAGTTACGAAAATTTTCCCTTACAAATACGTTGCTAAATCCATCGCTGAATCCGTCACAAAAATCTCCACTTTTCTTGAGCAGAATTTACGAAAATTTCCATCGTTAATCCATCACTAAATCTATCATTAAATCGTTTGCTTTTCTTGAGCAGAATTTATAAAAAATTTTCCCTCTCTAAATCGTGGCTATATTTTTTTCAAAGAAAAAACATAAATTCCTTATTATTCCCTAGCTAATCCTTTGTAATTTAGCTAGGGATTGCTCCCTAGCTAAAATTCTCTAGCTAAATTGATATTTTCTTATAGTGAGATAGACAGCTAGATAAATAGACAGATAGACATACAGATAAAATGATATATAGATAGATAGATAGATAGATAGATAGATAGATACACAGACAAATAGACAGACAGATAGACAGATAGACAGATATATAGATAGATAGAGAGACATATAGATAACTAGATAGACAGATAATCAGATAGATAAACAAATAAATAGATAGACTGAAAACTAGATAGACAGAAAGAAAGATGGCAAATAGGCAAATAAATATATAGAAAGATAGACAGATAGAAAGTTACTTAGATAGGTTGATAGATAGATAGACAAATAGGCAGATAAACATATAGATAGATAGAGAGATAGATAGATAGACATAGAGATATATAGAAAGATATATAGATATACAAATAGTTAGTGAGACAGATAGATAGATAGATAGATAGGCAAATATACGGAGAGATAGATAGAATGCTAGATAGATAGATAGACAAATAAATAGATAGGTAGATACACAACTAGGCAGATAGATAGAAATACAAATAGACATATAGACAGATATACAAATGGATAGTTATACCAATATATAAATAGACAGATAGACAGACAGACATATCGAGAGATAGACAGATAGACAGATAAATTGAGAGATAGATAGATGGATAGATTGACAGATTGATAGAAAGAAAGATAGCTAGCTAGATAGATAGACTGATACATAGAGATACAGAGTGATAGATTGATAGATAGATAGATAGATAGACAAATAGATAGATAAATAAAAGATAGATATAAAGAAACACTAATAGACAGGTAGATAGATAGATAGAAATATATATAAACAAAAAGATATATAGATAGACACATAGACATACAGATAGATAGACAGATTGAAACATAGACATAAATAGTTAGATAATTAGATAGACAAATAGAATGATAGAAAGATAGACAAATAGACATATAGGCAAATAGACAGATATACAGATAAATAGATAGACATATTGATAGATTGACAGATAGTCACATAGACATTTAGACTTATTGATAGATTTATAGATAGGTAGAAAGATGGATAGAAAGATAGGTAGATAGAAAAATAGTCATTTAGACAAATAGTTAGATAGACATATAGACAGATAGACATGTATATAGACCAATAAATAGATAGACATATAGACAGACAGATAGATAGATAGATATAGAAATAGATAGATAGATGGATAAATAAATAAACATATAGAGAGATAGATAGATAGACAAAGAGAAAGATCAAAAGATAATTAGATAAATAGACAGATAGACAAATAGAAAAATAGATAGATAGACAGATAGTTAGATAGATAGATATATAAAGAGATAGATAAAAAGATAGACAAATAGATAGATTAACAGATAGATAGATAGACAGACAGATAGATAGATAGATGGACAGATAGAAATATATATAGTTAGATAAAAAAATATAATAATAAATAGATAGATAGACAGATTCACAGATAGACATGTAGACAGATAGACATGTAGACAGATAGACAAATAGATAGATATATAGTTAGAAAAATAAATAGATATACAATAAGATAGATAGATAGATAGATAGATAGATAGACAGATAGATAGATAGACAAATCGACATATATACAGATATATAGTTTTTGATAGATAGATAGATAGATGGATAGATAGATAGATAAATAGACAGATAGATAGATTAACAGATAGATAGAAAGATTATTTGATAGATAGACAGATAGACTAATTTACAAATAGATAGATAGATAGATAGACAGTTAGACAAATTGATAAATAATAAGATAGCTAGATAGCAAGATAGGCAGATAAATTGATGGATAGATAGATACATAGATAAATAGATAGATAGAGATATATATATATAGTTAGACAAATAGACAGATAGAAAGATAAACAGATAAATAAATTGATAAATAGATAGATAGACAATTTGACATATTGACATAGATAGATGGATAGATATATAGAAATATATACAAAATTATAGCTAATATATAGACAGATATATAGATAGATAGATAGGAAGATATACATATAGATAGATAGATCATTAGACAGATGGATAAATAGACAGACAAATAGATAGATGGACACATAGACTGATAAATAGTTATGTTGGGTAATTGTGCTTCCATGATTGTGATTCAATAGAAGAGAACAATAGAGAAATAATAACAAACAATATATATACAATCCACAACCACAATCAACCATTACAGAATCAAAAAATTAAACAGAAACACAAGAATAACATGGTTCACTAGTCGTTCAACTTAAATACCTACATCCACCAGAAAAATGCTCATGCATTTATAGATTAAACCAAAAAAATGTCTAGAATTATTATAGTTAATGCTCTAGAAATAGTCACGATAAAATCGCATAGAAGAACAAAAAGAGATCAATTATTCCACACCCCGAAAATAATAGCCCAGAAACATAAAATAAAAACAATTTATTTTAATACAATTTACGATTTAATTAACTGGAACATGTCAGATCACTCAAATGGGCCAGGCTTTGCTCCAATATTTTTTTGGCCCACTAACCAAACAGTGGGACCTCTGTTATTGTGCTATTGCTCCATTCCTAGCCTATTTATTATTTTTCTTTCTTACACTTACATGAAAATATTAAAATAGAAATAATTTGGTTATATAAACATATCATCAAAACAAATTATATACAACAATCTCTACCTTAATTTGTTTTGCATATAGATATAGAGACACTCTCTATAAATAGTTAGTCCAATAGGACTACAACTAATTTGATATGTTCAGTAATTCAAGACAGTGTCTTAACTAATTAAGAGCAACAGGTTTGGTAAACATGTCAGCTAGATTATCAAAAGTTCCAATCTTTTTTACTTGTACCCTCTTCTCAGATCAAAGGAAATAGTATCGCACATCTATGTCCTTTGTCCTCTCATGGTGTACATGGTCCTTTGCAAATAAATTGCATCGAGGTTGTCATAGAAAACTGTTGCGACCACTTCATAAAGACCAATGTCCTTGAGAAAACCTTTCAACCATATCTTTTCCTTTGCAGCTTCAACCAGAGTCATATGCTCTGCTTCAGTAGAAGATAAAGTAATAGAAGATTGTAGTGTGGGAACCACATAGAGTGAAGACATAACTAGTCATAGATCATCTACTGTAAATATCTTTTGCATAGTAAGAATCAAAATATCTTGCCAACTTGAGTTCAGATTCATTATCAAATATCAGACCAACATCAGAAGTCCCCTTGAGGTACCTAAGTATCCTCTTAATAGCTTTCTAGTGTTCTTGACTAGGGTTTATCATAAACCTACTCACTGCACTTACTACATGAGCAATATCATGTTGGGTGCATACCATAAGTTACATGAGGCTCCCTACAACACTATAATAAGGAACCTTAGATATTTGTTCCTTTTCAGATTCAGGGTTGGAGGAATTCTAATGTTAGATGGAGGTTAGAAAAAAATGGTGTGGACAATGACTTACAAGAAGCCATTCCAAATCTAGATAGAATTTTCTAACTAGTCATGAAATAGTCAAATCACTTGTAACACTGATGAGGAGTCTGCTTAAGTCCATAAAGGGACTTTAGAAGCTTCCACACATGGGTTTCCTTACCTGATACCTCAAAAACCTCAGGCTGGCTCATGTAAATTTCTTCATCCAGATCTCCATGAAGAAGTGTAGTTTTAACATCTAATTGCTCAAGTTCAAGGTCCTGATGTACTACTAATGCTAGAAGTACCATGATTGAGGTATGCCTAACTACAAGAGAGAATATCTCATTATAATCGATAATATCTTACTGACTAATCTCTCTTGCAACTAGACGTGCCTTAAACTTTACACCACCACCTCTAGAGGCATAACTTTTCTTCTTGAAAATCCATTTGTAAGAAACTATCTTTCTTCCTTTAGGTTTAGATAAAATAAGCCAAGTACCATTTTTATTCAGATAAAATAATCCATCCACGGCAAGATTGTGAGATTTTTTATCCGAGATATGGATTCGATTGTTAAGATAGCTTTAGCCATCGAGTGGTAGGTTGAGGATGCACAAAATTTTTGGGAAATGAGTGGAAGTGCTAGCAGAAAGAGAAAAGAAAATCAATATTTGTTTGGAAAGCAGCATAGACCATTATCCCACGAAGATTTTATGGATAAAGTCGTGATTATCAAGGCCAAAGCCAGACTGAGATTTCTAGCCAAATTGGATAATAAATTTATTTTTTATGTCATCATCCTGGGCATTGGAAATGAGAGTGTCCACAAAAGTAGGGATTCAAAGATTATGAGACATCACAGTACTAGACATCCATGGAAAATATGCAAACATGGTTTATTCCATCATTCTATAGTACGGGTCCAAAGAATTGGCTGCAATCTCAAGGTATTCTGCAAATATCTCTTACTTCACAAGCATACCAGAGAGGCCAAGACATAGGTTAAGGTCGAAGCAAGAGCTCATAGACTGGGACTTTAAGGACCCAAGGGCGTGTCTATGCAATTACACCACAGATGGAGAAGATAGATTAGTGAGTGGTACAATGTACATTCTTGCTTTTTCATTTATGGGCAAGAGTTCTTTTTGATTCTGGTGCATCACATTCATTTATATCTACATCATGTGTGAATGAATTGGGATTAGGAGTTATAAACTTGGATGAGCTATTGCATGTGACTTCTCCTTTGGGGTCTAAGGTGAAAATTAGTCAGATATGTCAAGATTGTGTGTTAGAAATTTCATATTTTTTTCATGGAAGACCTTAGAGTAATGTACATGTCGGATTTTGATATAATTATTGATATGGACTAGTTAACCACACATCAAGTCATTATTAATTATGATTGTAGAATAATTATTATCCACACACTAGACAATATATGTGTTGTATTTCAGGGGGATAAGCTTGATGCTTTACACCATACTATATATGATTCTAAATGGCATGGACAACTTATGGGTTGGCTGGCATCTCTCACCCTAGAAGAAGAAGGGATATTGAATATGAATCTTCCTTGGATAGTTTGTGAATATGAGGATATTTTTCCTGATGAACTACCAAAATTACCCCCATGCAGAAATGTGGATTTTTGTATTGAGTTACATCCTGGTACATCCCCCATTTCTATGACTCCACATAGGATGACACCGATTGAATTACAAGAACTCAAGATCCAGATACAATATTTGTTAGACAAGGGTTTTATTAGACCCAACACTTCACCTTGGGGTGCTCTAGTTTTATTTGCAAAGAAGGATAAAATTTTTCGACTGTGCATTGATTATCGATAGTTGAATAGAGTTATGATAAAGAATCGATATTCATTACTAAGGATTGATGATTTATTTAACCAGTTAAAAGGAGCACATGTCTTTTCCAAAATAGATCTTTATACTAGATATCACCAATTGTGAATTAGAAAGGCTGACACCCCTAAGACAGCATTTAGAACATGGTATGGGCATTTTGAGTTTATAATAATGCCATTCGGATTAACAAACGTGCCAGTAGAATTCATGGATCTTATGCATTGAAAATTTCAGCCATATTTAAATTATTTTGTGTGATTTTTGTGGATGACATTTTGATCCACCCTCAGTTCAGAGCATGAGGATTATTTACATATTGTTCTCCAAACTTTGGGAGAACATAAGTTGTATGCCAAGTTTGGTAAATGTGACTTTTGGTTGAGAAAAGTAAAATTTTTGGGACATGTAGTGTCAACTACATGTGTCTCGATGGACCCTGAAAAAGCCAGGGTATTCCTGAGTTGAGAGATGCCAAAGTTAGTTTTTGAAATACATAGTTTTTTGGGATTGGCTAGGTATTACAGAAGATTTATTGAAAATTTTTCTCAGTTAACTTCTCCAAAGACTAGATTGACCAGGAAGGAAGTCAAGTATGAGTGGAGTGAGTCATGTGAAAAGGCATTCCATGAATTGAATAGGAGACTTACTTCAGTGCCTATTATGATAGTTCTGGATAGGGGATAGAAATATATAGTGTATTATGATGCCTCGAAAGATTGATTGAGATGTGTTCTGATGCAATCTGGAAGAGTGGTAGCTTATGGTTCAAGGCAGTTAAAGAATCATGAGAAAAATTACCCCACACATGATATAGAATTGGAGGCTATAGTCTTTGCTTTAAAGATATGATACCACTATTTGTATGGGGAGCAATTTGAGGTATATTTAGACCATAAAAGTCTGAAATATATCTTTACACAATGAGGCCTTAACATGAGGCAGCATTGATGGATGAAGTATCTTGAAGATTATTATTTTACTTTGCATTACCATCCAGGTAAGGCAAATGTGGTGGATGATGTACTTAGTAGAAAGTCATGAGGTGCACTAGCTAGTATAGCTTCTTAGGAATCAAATATGCTTGAAACTTGGGATGATTCAGCTTACAATATACAGTCAAAGTCTAGCTATTATCAGAAGTTTAGTAGCTATACCTCTACTATTAAATAAGCTGATTGAGATGTAGAAATATTATCTATAAAGAACCGAGTGGAGACTAGTACGTGTGATGAATGTTGGGCTATTCATATGGATGGTAGACTTCGGTTTAGGGGACAAATTGTGGTTCCCCAGATAGTGGAATTGAGATAGGAGATTCTAAGAGAATTACACTGTTCTCATTTTACAGTACATCCAGGTGACACAAAGATGTATCATGATCTTTGTTGCCAGTATTACTGGAATGAGATGAAAAGTCATTAGAGATTTTGTTCAATCCCTCACATGTCAGCAGATAAAGACTGAGCATCAGAGGCTAGTAGGATTATTCCAGCCTTTGGAGGTAGCAGAGTAGAAGTGAGAGCATATCACGATGGATTTTGTGACTCACTTGCCACGGACATCATGAAAACATGATACTGTGTGGGTAATTGTGGACTAGCTTACAAAGTCCGCACATTTTTTAGCAATACGAATGAGCTTCACACGCGAGGAATTGTGCAGGTTATACATCCGAGAAATTGTCCGATTACATTGAGTGCCAGTATCTATTGTATCAGACAAAGCTCCTAGATTTACGGCTCATTTTTGGAAGAGTTTTCAGAAAGCAATGGTAACACTATTGATAATGAGTACTGCTTTCCATACACAAACAGATGGTCAATCGTAAAGAACCATACAAGTTTTGGAAGATATGTTAAGAGCATGTTGTCTAGATTTCAAGGGAAGCTGGGAAGAATATCTGTCTTTGGTCGAGCTTGCCTATAACAATAGTTATCAGACAAGTTTCCAAATGGCACCATACGAAGCATTGTATGGAAGGACATGTTGATCTCTAGTTTGTTGGGCTGAGGTGGGAGACCGATCCATTACGGCTCAGATGTGATTAGAGATACCTTAGAGAAAGTAGATTTGATACGACAATGTCTTCTTACAGCTCAATGTCTATAGAATTTGAGGTGGGATATCATGTTTTCTTGAAAGTGATTCCAAAAAGGGAAGTAATCAGATTTGACAAACGTGGAAAGTTATCACCAAGATATATTGGGTCTTTTGAAATTCTCAAGAAGGTGGGTTTAGTTGCATATCGATTGGCATTACCACCGCATTTATCTAGTCACCACGAGATATTTCACATCTATATGCTTAGAAAATATATTACTGATCCAACTCTTGTAATGGATTGGGACAAACTAGTTATTAATTGCGATGGAACATTTAAAGAAATGCTAGTGCGTATCATTGATAGTTGAGACCAAGTTTTGCGAGGTAAAACCGTGAGACTAGTAAAAGTAATATGGGAACATCAAGGAATAGAAGAAGTAACTTGGTAACGTGAAGACACGTTGTGTGTTGCTTAACCTTTTTTATTTGAAAATTAAGGTATGTATTTTAGTTATTTAATAATTATTTAACTTCAGAATATGTTTTTAAGTGCAAAGGTGTATTTTTGAGAATTTCAAATTGAAATTCTTTAAGGAGGAGAGAAAGTGAAGACACGTTATTGAATTCGTCTTGGAAAATATAGCTACGGTGTCAATTTTCGTTAAATTTTGAGAAAATTAGAATATAGTTATATTTTTATTTTATTAAATAATTATTAGAATATTTAGAGAAAAAAAATTATATGTAACCTAAAGTCCATGCCATGATGTCTGTACGTGGATGTGCATGCGCAGACGCGGTCCTTCGGCTGTCCATGCATCAACATAAAAAAAATAATAAAAATTTATTATTAATAATTATTATAGAAAAAAAAAGAAAAAAATAGAAACCATCTGGAATCTGGAAAATGTGAGAAGGCTGAAAAAAAACATTCGGTGGCAGGGAGAGAGATATAGTACAGAGAAAAAAATATCACATGAATTTTCTTTTAATCATAATGGATTATTCTGGAATTGGAATGAAATAGTTCAAGACTTAAAGCTACTCTACATAACGAGATCTTCGCATTGATATCATATTTATAAGGTTTTCGTGAAATTTTCTGAAAGGTTGTGGTTTTCTCATTACAAAATTCCTTCTATTTAATGACCATAAATGATTATGTTTTATATTTCAATTCGAATTATTAGAAATTTTATTGGAAATGATTAATTGGTGAAAAGTTTCTGTATTTCATTTAGTAAAAGTTAATGCTTGATGAAATAGATTTGGGTTGTTATACTTGTGTCTGAAACATGGGTTAAATTGGAAATGACATAATTGTATTTTATATGCACGGGAACATTCCATATACATGGGTGGGTGGATGATATATACAAATATATATATATATATATATATATATATATATATAAATAAATAATGGTATATGGATGGTATTTAGCGAACTCGAATTGGGACAACATCTAGACAGAGTTGCGCAAGATTTTATTTGGTACATGGCTATAATAGATTTGCAAACTCTAATTGGGACAACATCCAGGCTAGGTTATGGCAGTGCATATTTTTTTCTGAGTAAAAACAAAAAAAAATCATATTTTATTCGGATAAATGTCCAATATATTTTTCTGAATAATTCCAAAAATATAAATATTTCTATAGACACACACACACACACACACACACATATATATATATATATATCTATATATATAATATGTCACACTTGGCTTCGGCATGTATTAGAGAGTCAATGGGACTCAGAAATATGAGCATATAAATATTTCATATATAATTACATTCATATAAACATTTACTTGAATGAGTGTTAATATATATTAATGATGTTCAACGTGTACTTAGGTAGGGAGTAACTTTAAAGGAGTTTACCCCTACTTGAATGACTTTCATTGTCATTTCATTAACATACCTCACATTGGAAAGTGAGACTATTTGGCCATCATATGTTCTCAGTCTTACTATATCAATTCCAACCACCTTACACGGTTGGTTGTCCCCGACCATAGTATTGCCAGCTTCCTTCATATCAAATTTGGTGAACCACTCTTAGTGAGTGCTTATATGGAAGGAAACCCTAGTATCCAAGATTAATGAGTCTGATCTTGAGATTAATGTGGAGGTTACCAGCACAAGGTCTTCTCCTTCATCCAAGTCATCAAAGGCCACGGTAGCAGTAGGTGAAGGATTAGGCTGACCCTGCTATTTTAGCCTTGCTTTCTTTTTTGGGCATTCCGTTTTCCAATGCCCTTTCTTTTTGCAGTAGAGATAAGTGTCACCCTTTTTGACCTTTTATTGAGCTTGTTCCCTTTCTTCTTGAATGGAACAAATTGTGGCATTCTATTTGTCACCACCAATCTAGCTGAGTGTTGCTGTGTTCTTTCAAATGCAGCCTTCTGTATCATCTCTCTTGAGTGTAGGGTAGATCGAACATCTTCTAGGGTAATCTCCTCATTCCCCACATGAGAGATTCAATAAAATTCTCATAGAAAGGAGGAAGAGAGACTAATTGTAGAAGTGCAACAAACTCATCTTCCACCTTAGCATCCACATGTTTAAGGTCCATGATGATACTATTTATATCATCAAGATACTTTTTCAAAGACGTTCCCTCTTGCATCCTTAGTGTAAACTATCTTATTTTCCACAAAAGCTTGTTCGTTAGTGATTTAGTCATATATAGTGACTCAAACTTGAGCCACAAATGTGCAGCAGATTCTTCATCTACTGCCTTAGCAATTATTTCGTTAGACAAGTTTAAAAGAATGGTGGAGTGAGCTTTTTCTTTATGTCTGCATGCCTCAGCATATGTTATTCCAAGAGCAGTAGAAGTATGATGATCTAAGCTAATAACTAGAAGAGTTTAGATATCAAAATTCTTTAAATGTCCTCACATTTAAATCTACCACATACTAAACCCATTTCTGCCGTTAAATTTCTCGATCGTGGTGTTTAGGGTTCAAGCCATTTCAACAGAATATCAATTTTACAAAAAAATCACAAAATCCAAAGCATAGCTCAAAAATCTCTGAAAACCACTCTGATACCAATTGTTGAGTAATTATGCTTCTATGATTCTGATTTAGAAGAAGTGAACAATAGAGAAATAGCAACAAATAGTATATATATACAATCTACAATCACAATCCAACAATGGTAGAATCAAAAAATGAAATAGAAACACAAGAATAATGTGGTTCACAAGTTTTCAACAAACTAGCTACAACCACCATAAAAATACTTATGTTTTGCAGAATAAACCAAAAAAAAATGTCTAGGAATCTTACAATTTATGTAGTATAAATAGTTGCAATAAAATCACGTAGAAGAGGAGAAAGAGATGAACAGTTCCACACCCATAAAAACAGCAGCCCGAAAATGTAAAATAAAAACAATTTATATTAATACAATTTCCACTATAATTAACCGGAGTGGGATAGATCACTCGGACGGACCAGGCTCTGCTCCAAAAATTATTTGTCCTAGTGACCAGACAGTATAACCTCATTTATTGTGCTTTTGCTGCATTCCCAGCTTCTTAATATTTTCTTTCCTTCATTTACACGAAAATATTAAGACAAATACAATTTGGTTATACAACAAAAATAATCAAAAAAATTAGATACAGTAAGATATAAAGATAGATAGATAGACATATACATAGATGGACAGATACAAAAATAAACAAATAGAAAGATAAATAGATAGATATATAGTTTGATAGATTGATAGATAAAGAGTATGACCAATAGAAAAATCGAGAGAAAGATAGATAAATAGATAGAAAGATAGATAGATAGAAATATATACAAATAGACAGATATATAGATAGACAGATAGGCAAAACGACATATAGGAAAATAGACAGATAGGCAGATAGACAAACAGATAGATAGATAGATAGATCGATAGATAGATATATACAAATAGATATATAGACAGATAGTCATATAGATAGATAGACAGATAGATAGATAGACAAGTAGATAATAGACAAATAGATAGATAGATAGACAGATAGACAGATTGACTAATAGATAGATAGATAGATAGATGTGCATATAGACAGATAGATAAATATATAGATAAATAAAAAGATTGAAAGATTGATAGAAACACATATAAATAGATTGGCAGATAGCTAGATTGCCAAATAGCCATATAAATAGATTGACATATAAAGATATAGACTTAAAGAAAAATAGTTTTATATGTAGATAGACATATAAATAGGCAGATAGAGAGATAGATAGAAAGATAGAAAGACATATATATATATAGATAGGCAAATAGATAGATAGAAAGATTAGGCAGATATACTCATTAACAGACAGAAAGATAAATAGATAAACAAATAGACAGATTGATAAATAAATAGATAGATAGATACACAGATTAATTGAAAGAGATGTAGATAGATAGATAGATATATAGATAAACATAGAGACAGACAGATAGATAGATAGAAAGATAGACTGATAAACTGATAGAATGATAGATAAATAGATAAATAGATATATAGATAAATAGATAGAAAAATAGATGGATAGCTAGATAGATAGATAGATAGACAGATAAATAGATAGACATATATAGATATAGACAGATTTACAGATTTACATATAGATAGATAGATAGATAGATAGACATATTGACAAATAGATAGATAGACAAATATATAGATAGATAGATAAAGAAATATATAGATTAATAGTTAGAAAGATAGATTGATAGTTAGAGAGATATATAGATAGATAGATAGATACACAGATATATAGATAATTAGATAATTAGATAGTTATACAGATTTACATATAGACATATACACATATAGATAGGTATAAATAAAGATAGATTTATATATAGACAAATAGACAGATAGACAAAAAGATAGATAGACATACCGACAGATAGTTAGATAGATAGAGAGACAGATAGATAGACAGACAGACAGAAAGATAAATAGATAAACTGATAGACAGATAGATAGATAGATTGATAGATAGACAGATAAACAGACAGACAAATAGATAGATAAATAAACAGATATATAGATAGGTAAAAATATAGAAAGATAAAGAAATAGATAGGCAGATAAACAAATAGATAAATAGACTAATAGACATATAGACAAATAAATATATAGATTGATAGACATATAGATTGATAGAAAGAGAGATAGACAGATTGATAGATAGACATAAAGACATAATAAAATGATAGATAGATAGATAGATAAAAAGATTCGACAGATATACAAATAGATAGATAGATAGATAAACAGATATGCAAATAAACTTATAGAAAGATAAATAGATAGATAGATAGATTTACAAATAGACAGCTGGAAAGATAGTAGATAGACAAATAGACAGATATATAGATAAACATATATACAGATTATAGAGAGATAGATAGACATATAGACTGATAAATAGATAGATAGATAGATAGAAAAATAGATAAATATATAGATAGATAGATAGACAGACAGATCGATAGACATATAGATAGATATATATACAGATAGACAGAAAGATAGATAGATAGAGATATAGACAGATAGACAGATAGACATATAGACAGATAGACATATAGATAGAAACATATACAAATAGATTGATAAATAGATAGACAAATAGATAGATAGACAAAAGGATAGAAAGAAAGATAGATAGATAGATATATAGATTGGTAGTTAGACAAATCAATAGATAGGTAGATAGATACATAGATATATAGATAGTTAGATAGATAGACAATTATACAGATAGACATATAGATGCATACATAGATAGATAGATAGATAGAAATATATACAGATTTATAAATAGACAGATAATCCTGTAGATAAATATATAGATATACATAAAGATAGATAGCTAGATAAATAGACAGAAAGATAGATAGATAAATAGATAGACGAATAGACACATAGATAGATAGATAGATAGACAGTTAGACAAATAGATTGATAGATACATAGGCAAATAGATAGATAGATAGATAAATAGAAATATAGATTGGTAGACAAACAAATATAAAGATAGACAGATATACAAATAAATAGATTCACAGATTGACAGATAGATAGAAAGATATATAGATAGATAGTTAGAAAGGTGGACACACACAAAAAGACAGATGGACAGATATATAGATAACAAATAAGCAAATAGGTAGATAGATCAATAGACATATAGACAAATATACATATAGACAGGTTTATAGATAGACAACTAGATTGATATACATATAGATAGATAGTGAGATAGACAGATATAAAGATAAGCAGATAGATAGTTAGATAAATTGATAGATTGACAGATAGACACATAGATATATAAATCATTAGATAGATAGACAATTATATAGATTGACATATAGACATATACATGATAGATAGATAGAAATATAGATAGATTTATAGATAGACAGATAGACATATACACAAATAGAGAGATAGACATAAAGACAGATAATCAAATAGATAGATAGAAAGATATATATATAAATAGATAGACAAATAGACACATAGATAAATAGATAGATAGATAGATAGACATATATACATATAGATTGATCGATACATAGATAGATAGATAGATATACAAATAGATAGTTAGATAGATAGACAAATAGATATATAGATAGGTAAATATACAGATAGATAGAAATACAGATAAATAGATTTATAGATTGACAGATAGATTAACAAAAAGACAGACAGACAGATAAACATTTAGAAAGGTGGATACATAGACAAATAGTCAAATAGATAGATCAAATGTTATATAGATAGACAAATAGGCAAATAGGTAGATAGATAAATAGACAGATAGAAAATTATACAAATCGACAGGTTTAGAGATAGATAGATATACATATAGATAGATAGTGAGATAGATAGATTGAAATATATGTAAATGATAGTTAGATAGATTGATATATTGACAGATAGATACATAGATATATAGACTTATGATAGATTTATTGATAGGCAGAAAGATAGATAGAATGGTTTACAAATAGACAAATAGTTTGATAGACAAATAGATCGATTGACAAATAGACATATAGATAGATATACGTATAGATAGATAGACAAATAGACAGATATACAGATAAGCAGATAGATAGATATACAAATAGATAGATAGAGAGATAGATGAACAGAAAGATAGATATATATATATAGATAGATAAATAGATAGACAGATATATATATATATATAAATAGATATAAAGAATGACAGATAGATTTATTGAAAGATTGAAAGATTGACATATTGAAAATTTACAAGATTAACAAAAAGACTATTACACTGATCAACAAATAAATAGGTAGACATATAGAAAGATAGATTTATTAACAGATTGACATATTGACATATTGAAAATTTTATAGACTAACAAAAAGAATGTTAGAAAGATTAATAGGTACACAGGTAGACAGATAGATTGATAGTTAGATAGATAGATAGATCGACAGACAAATAGATAGATAAATATACAGCTAGACATATAGATAGATAGAAAGATTAATTGATTGATAGATAGACAGATAGATAAATAGATAGATAGATAAATAGATAGGCAGATAGATAGATAGAAATATAATTAGATAGACACATAGATAGTTAGACATATAGACATATATACAGATAGAAAGATAGACAAATAAAAATATAGATAGATAAATAAAAGGAGAGATAGATAGATAGACTGATATACTGATTGACAGTTAGATAGATAGTTAGATAGACAAATTGACATATAGACATATTGATAGATAAACAGATAGATAGAAAGACAGATAGAAAGATAGACTTATAAATAGATAAATAGATAGACAGATAAAAGATATACAGATAGGTTGAATGACATATTTACAAATTGACACATTGACAGACTTATAGATAGACAGATATATAAATAGATAGACAAAAAAATAGATTGGCAGATTGGAAAATAGTTAGTAGGCAGAAAGACATATCGACATACAGACAGATAGGCATATAGTTAGATATACAGATAGATAGATAGATATAGAGATAGACAGACAAGTAGATAGAAATATAGATAGATAGACAAATAGGTAGATATACAGATATACAAATTGACAAATAGATAGATATACAGATGGATAAATAGATATATAGATAAACAAATAGATCGATAGATAGATAGAGAGAAAGACAAATAGTTTTATTCCCATATTGACATATTGATATATTGACATATTGTAAAATTTACAGATAGACAAAAAGACTAATCGAAAGATGAACTGATGAATAGGTAGAGAAATAGAAAATTAGATTTATTAATAGATTTACATATTAGCATATTAAAAAGTTTATAGATTGACAAAAAGAAAGTCAGATAGATCAACATATAAACATGTAGATAGATAGATAGACAGATAAATTGATCGACATATATATAGATAGACAAATAGAGAGATAGATAGATACATAGATAGATAGATAGATAGATTGATAGATAGAAAGAAAGACAAATAGACAAATAGATAAATAGATATATAGATAGATAGATATATAGACAAATAGATAGATAGAAATAAAATTTGATAGACAAATAGATAGATAGACAGATAGACAAATATATAGATAGAAAGACAAATAGAAAGATAAACATATCGACAAAAGGATAGATAGATAGATAGACTAATAGACTGATCGACACTTAGATAGTTAGATAGATAAATAGATATATTGACAGATTGACATATACACAGATTGATAGATAGACAGATAGATAGACTGAAAGACATATAGAAAGATAGACAAATAAATAGATAGATAGATAGATAAAAGATATACAGATAGATAGAATGACAGATATATAGATAGACAGATTGACAAATTGATAGACTTATAGATAGGCAGATAGAAAGATATGCAGAAATATAAATAGGTAGTTTCGAAAATTATTAGATAGACAAATAGACATATCGAAGGATAGATAGATAGACATATAGCCATATAGACAGATAGATAGATATATAGATAGATAGACAAATAGATAGACATATAGATAGATAGACAAATAGGCAGATACATAGATATGCAGATAAACAAATATACAAATACACATATAGATAGATAGATAGATAATTTGATAGATAGATAAACAGATTGATTAATAGATAGAGAGATAGATAGAGATAAAGACATAAAGATTTATTCATAGATTGATAGATTAACATATTGGCATATTTAAAAATTTACAAATTTACAAAAAGACTATTAGACTGATCAATCGATAAACATGTAAATAGATAGACATAGATATCAGATTGACAAATTGACATATTGAAAACTTTATAGATTGATAAAAAGAATGTTAGATAGATCAACAGGTAGATATATAGACAAATAGATAGATAGATAGATTGATAGATAGATTGAAATATATACAAATAAACAAATAGACAGATATATAGATATACAGATAGACAGATAGATTGATTGATTGACAGAAAGACGCATAGATAGATAGACAGAAAGATAGATACATATATTGTTAGATAGACAGATAGATATATAAACAGATATACATATAGAAAGATTGACAAATAGAAACATGGACAGTTAGACAGAAGTATAGATAGATAGATATAAAGATAGACCATTAGATAGATAGACAAATAGATAGATTGACATATAGACAAACATATATATAGATAGATAGATATAAAGTGAGATACAAAGATAGGTATATAAATAGATAGATAGACATATAACGATATACAAATAGATAGAATGGCAGATTTATAGATTGATAGATTGACAAATTGATAGACATATAGATAGATAGGCAGAAATATAGATACACATATTGGAAAATAGTCAAATAGGTAGTCATACATATCGACAGATAGACATATAGATATATAGACAGATAGATAGATATATAGATAGACAGACAAAGACATAGACATATAGTTAGATAAACATATAGACAAATAGAAATATATTGATAGATAGATAGGTAGAAATATATAGATAAACATAATTAGTAGATAGATAGATAGATAGATACATAGACAGAAAGACAAAAAGACAAATAATATATAGACTTATAGACAAATAGACAGATAGAAAGATCGACATATAGATAGATAGATAGACAGATAGGTAGATATACAGATAATTAGACAAATAGACACATAGATAGATAGGTAGATAGGCTTATAAATTGATGGATCAAAAAATGGACAGACAGACAGATAGATAGATAAATAGAGAGATAAGAAGATATACAGATAGATGTATAAATAGATAGATAGATATATAGATAGATAGATAGGCAAATAGACACATAGACAGATAGACAGATAGATGTATAGATAGATAAATTGATAGATAGCCATATAGACAGATAGAAAGATAGACATATATATAGATCGATAGATAGACATATAGACCGAGAGATACACAGACAGACAAATAGATAGATCGATAAATATATAGATAGATATATAGAAAGATATATAGAAAGATATATAGAGAGATAAATATATAGATAGATATATAGATTTATATATATAGCCAGATAGACAGATAAAATGATAGATAGATAGATTGATAAAAACACAATAGACAAATAGATAGATAGATACACAGATAAATAGAAAGATAGATAGTCAAATAGCTAGATAGACAGATAGACAGATAGATAGATGGATAGACAAATAAACAGGTAGACAGATAGACAGATATATAGATAGAAAGATAGATAGAGAGATAGAAAAATAGACAACTAGACATATAGTTAATTATATAGAAAGTCGAATTGTTAGATAGACAGATAGGTAGATAGCTAGATAGGTAGATAGACAAATAGTTATATTGACAAATAGACATATAGAAAGATAGATAGTCAGATAGATTGATAGGCAGATAGATAGATAGATAGATAGTTAATTAGTTAGATAGAGAAATACAAGGATATATCAATTTGTGTAATACCCTCGTGATAACTCTCGGCGAAAACCCTTGCTTGGCGAAAACTCGGCGATAACTCGACGAAAAATCTCTTGCAGTTTTCTCTTGATTTCTCTCTCGTGATTTACCTTAAATTAACTGTTATGTGAATTGCTTCATGTATTGCTATTTGATTTAACTTCTCTCGCTTTTTCTATAACGTTTTCATCTTGCGGATATCTTGGATAAACTGTTAATGTGGATTGTTGGGTGAAATATCGCGTAAATTGCTCAGTGAACTACTATTGTATGTTATATTTGTAAAGCGTTATTATGAGTAATTGCTAGTTTTTACGCAATGAAGTGTTCATTGATTCTCTCGCGAAATTAAGCATATTTATAAAAAAGGAAAACGGTAATGGGCATGAAGTAATAAGGGCGAGCAGGAACAACAACACACGTAAGAAATATTAAGCTAGTAGAAGCCGGAAGCCTTGGTTCCTCTCACATTTTTTTTCCTGTGTTATTAAGTCTTTTGTGATTTCTGTGCAAATATTAAGTTTTCTGGAGTAAACGGTTATTAAGTCTTCTGGGATTTCCTGTGTTATTAAGCCTTGGTTCCTCCAGAAATTAGTTTTCTGGAGTAAACGGTTCGGCGAACAGTTGTGGGAATTTCTGTGCTAACTGCTATGGGATTCACTGTTCGAAAGTGTAAGTTTATGTCTAGATTGTGACTCCACTACTGTTTAAACCTAGTCCAAAACAAGATGAGGATTGAAAAATCTGACTTATGTTTAAATAAGTCGTTTGCTTCGATGGTAAAGGGAACCGTGCCGATTTCACGTATCCAAGGGAACAAAAACGGGCTCCCGGCCATCATCTTCTCAGCTGAGGAATCTCGTAGGCTCTTAGAGCCATTCGAATACACGCTCGTTGGTAAGTTCTCTCACGGTAGGCCTCGTGCGATTGGAGTTCAGAAATTCATTGACAATTTAAATCTCAAGGGGAAGGTGAAATTTGCTGATTTCGATGCCAAACATGTCGTGCTCCAATGCTCTCTACTAGAAGATCAATATCATCTATGGCAGCGCGGATTATGGCAAGTTGATGGCTTCCCCATGCGTATACTGAAGTGGACAAAAAAGTTTACTCCTCTTGAAGAGCCGCCTATAGCTCCGGTATGGTTTACATTGCCTTATTTGCCACTTCATCTCTTCTCTGAATCATCTCTCTATGCAATTTCATCGTGCTTGGGTAAGCCCATGTTAAGAGATGTAGCCACAAGAACCATGTCTAGGCCGAATAAAGCACGTGTATGTGTCGAGCTAAACCTCTTAACTAAACCGCCTGATAAAGTATGGATAGGTAGTGGGGAAGGGGAACAGGCCGAGGGGTATTGGCAAACTGTCGTCCCCGAAAGCTTCCCTTCCTACTGTACAAAGTGTAAGAGGCTCGGGCATGATATTTTATCGTGCAAGGTGGGGAAAGAAGACGGGCAGCAGCATGAGGGAGGAGGTAGGAAGGAGATGCAATGGGTAAGGAAAGAGGAGGCTTCGGTTCTAAATATCCAGCCGAAGGGAGATCTGAATAATGGAATAATTTCAAGCATCCCTCCAGATTATCCAAACATTACCCAGGATGAAGGAACCTCGAAAGAGCCGAACGTGGGGATAGAAAATGAGGTTAGCTTAAATAAAGGATGGGAGGAGGTAAAACACAAGAGAAAATATAAAAAAAAGCATCTAAAACAAGAATTGTATTGAAAGAAAGTCTTGACGATGATGCGTGGATAGATGAGGATCTTCTGGATTTTCCTGAAGAAGATTCGGTAATTTTTAGTTGCCCTTCAATTCATAAGAGTGAAGAATCTCAAGAAGAGCCTGAGGTGAAAGCAAAGGATGATAAATATATTTATAATTAAGATTGGGGGAATCTTTCAAGAACCCAATCCATGGAGGCCCTAAAGCAAATGGCCATGGTGCTTGGAAAGCAGGTAAAATACAAGGAGATTAGGTATGAATTTCCTCACACTCCTAAAACAGTAAGAAACTCAAAAAAATATGCTAATAGCTTTTATGAATCTAAGCGCACAACTCGAGCTCAAGCTAAATTAGTTTGTAATGGATAGATGCCTATATTGGAATGTTAGGGGGATAGCTAATAGCCCCACGATAAATAGGTTAAGACTTTTAATTAAAGAACACAAAATCTCACTACTGATTATTGCAGAACTAATGGTTCTACAAGATCAACTAAATAAATATAGAGAAATTTTAGGATTTAATAAGGCGTATGCTAATCTAAATAGAAAACTCTGGATTTTATGGCACAGTAAATTGAAAATTGAAATAATAAAAGATACTGAACAAATAGTACATTTCAAATTAGATAAGAACACAAATCAAATAATTTCAGCAGTTTATGCAAAAAATGACAAACAATCTAGGTTGGCCTTATGGGAAGAAATGAAAGATATAGCAAGTAGAAATTTACCTTGGTTTATAGGAGGTGACTTTAACATAATTAGAAGCCCTCAAGAAAAGAAGCGAGGCAAACCACCGGATAAGGTAGCTATGCAACATTTTAACGATACAATAGCCATTACGAATCTAATGGAAATTGATTTCACCGGCTCAAGATATACCTGGTGCAACAATTGGAAAAAAAGAGGAGTTATCTGGGCCTGACTGGATAGGATTATGTGTAACATAAAGTGGGTCACCTCACAAGGGATTACGGGGCTTAGACACCTAAATAGAACTTGCTCTGACCATAGCCCCCTGCTTATTACGATTCAAAATAACCAGGGTAATACATCTAATTTTAAATTTCAAAATATGTGGGTAAATCATGCGAGCTTTGCAGGACTCATCAGAGAGTCCTGGAAAGAACCAGCAGAGGGTAAACCGATGCAAGTTCTATCAATTAAACTTCTGAGGCTAAAAGCTTGTTTAAAAACATGGAATAAAGAGGTTTTTGGAAAATTAAATCAGGAGCTAAAAAACTTAGAGGAAAAAGTAGCCAAGCTGGTGGACAATTTTGACTCCACGAATAACTATGAAACTCGGATAGAATTAAGCAAGGCTAAAGGAGAATTGAGATTGAAATTACACATGGAAGAAATTTATTGGAAACAACGAGCAAAAATAAAATGGTTAAAGGATGGGGATCGCAATACTAAATTTTTTTATAATATGTCTAAAATAAAATCTCAAAAAAATAAAATTAAAGGTCTAATAAATAAAGAAGGGAAATGGGTAGAAGAGGAAAAGGAAATAGGTGCTCTCTTTAAAAATTTCTTTGAAAATCAACTATGTAGTCAGTCAAGTAGGACAGATAATTCTCTAATGCAAGAGATCAGGATGACCATTACGGAAGCTCAGAACCAATTAATGGAATCAATCCCAGAAGAACCAGAAGTCAAAGAAGCTGTCTTTAGCCTGGATAAAGATAGTGCTGCAGGACCTGATGGTTGGAACAATTATTTTTATCAGGTAAACTGGAACATGATTAAAACTGAGCTAGTCCCTGCAATTGCAAGTTTTTTTGTAGGGGCGGAAATCCCAAAATCATTGGCAAAATCTTATATAGTACTAATTCCTAAAAAAGAATCACCCCAGAAATGTGAGGATTATAGACCAATAAGTTTATGTAATGCTATGTATAAAATATTGGCCAAAATATTACAAAATAGGCTAAGCTTAATTTTACCTACTATAATATCTCAGGAACAAACTGGATTTGTTAAAAACATATTAATGATTGATAATATAAAACTTGCATCAGAAATGATGAAAGAAATAGGTGGTAAAGCTAGAGGTAAAAACTTAGTGGTCAAACTAGATCTATAGAAAGCCTTCGATAGAGTGGAATGGGATACCCTTTGCTTTGTGTTAAGAAGTTTCGGCTTCTCTGAGCTGACCATAGATTTAATTTATAGATGTATTTCAAGCACCTGGGTAAGAGTCCTGGTAAATGGTAAGTTAAGTGATGAATTTAAACCAAATAAAAGTCTAAGGCAAGGGGATCCATTATCCCCCCTTCTTTTTGATATATATATAGAACTCTTAATACGAAACTTGAACAAGAAAATATCTGAAGGTAAAATAATGTCATTCAGACAACCAAGGAATACACCCAGAATAGGTTGTTTAGCCTATGAAGATGACTTTATAATATTTACTAATGCTAGCACAAAGTCTTTAATTAATCTTATGGATCTTTTGCAAATCATTGAAAAAGAAACATGACAATGGTTAATAAAAATAAATGTCAGTTTATGCTTGCAAAAAATGCAAAACCAAAGTTAGTAGATAAAATAAAAAATATAACAGGTTTCGCGGAAATTAAAGGGGCATTAATGTATCTAGGTTGTCCGATATATGAGGAGAGGTTGAAGGAAGAATATCTAACTTACCTTCAAGACAAATTAAGAAAGAAAATAGCAGGATGGAAAGAAGAGCTCCTTGGATTTGGGGGGAGAATTACGCTGCTTTCACATGTATTACAAAGCACATTCACACACATTTTATCAGTGATACATCCCCCAAAAAAATTTATTAAAAAACTCGAATCAGAAATGGCAAACTTCTTATGTGGTAAAAAACAAGGCAGAAATAAACTACACTAGAAGGACTGGAAAAGTATCTGTTACCCGAAAGAGGAAGCAAGCTTAGGTCTTATGAGCCTTCAGGACTCGGCAGCTGCCTGGGACTGTAAAAGCTGGTGGAGTCTTAAAGAAAGTGATAATCTATGGGCTAAATATATGAGGGTAAAATATTTAGATAATAAAAATAAGACTTCCAAGAAAGCTTCGAAAAGTTGGAAGTCAATGGAAAAACAAAAAGAGATAGTAGACTCACACTCTATACTAAAAAAGAGTGGCTGGAAATGAATGTTAACACCACAAGGAAACTTTTCTCTCAAATCTGCAAGAGATTTGGTTAGAAAGAAAAAACCGGTACAAACTCTATTTAAATGGGTATGGCAAGAAAATGTCCCGCAAAAAATGTGCTCCTTTACATGGAAGGCATTATTGAACGCCATACCGGTAGATAGAAATGTACAAAAGAAAGGGATTAACATGGCCTCAAGATGCGAATGCTGTTTTCAAGCGGTTGAAACAACTGATCACTTGCTCTCGAATGGTCCCATTGCAGCAGAAATATGGAGAGAGATGGAAGGGAAAAAAAGAATAGGTAAAATAGATGATGGATTAATATATAATGTTAAAAAATGGGGAAAAGTAAACATGAAAAGCCCAGCCAGGAAATGGCTTAGTCAGAAACTGCCGCATCTAATTATCTGGTGCATTTGGAAATCTAGAAACAAAAGTAAATATCAAAATATAAGGATGAACTTAACAGAAATTATAAAAGATATTAAAAAGGAAATATATAATATAACAATAATAAAACTGATAGTCATACAGGATTTGGAACAAGAAATGAAGCTTGAGAATGAATGGGATCTCACATACAAAGTGATAAAACAGCAATGGGCTAAATGTATACAGTGGAATGCTCTGCCGGTTGGTAAACTTTCACTTAATACGGATGGTAGTTTTAGCAGGGACACTGGAATAGCAGGAGGAGGCGGAGTAATAAAAGATCATACAGGGATAGTACAGAGAGCATTTACTAGAGCTAGTAGGGCATCCTCGGCATTAGAATCAGAAATTAGAGCATTAAAATCAGGGTTAGAGATATGTAAGCAGCTAAATTTTAAAAACATTGTAGTTCAGGTAGACTCAAAATTACTAGTTGATACGGTAATAAATAAGAAAATATTATGGAGGTATGAAGAGGATCTAGAAGTTATTCTTAATCTTCTAGAAGAACTGAAGGCCTCAATAACACATATATATAGAGAAGCCAATAATCTAGCGGATTGTCTATCTAAAATAGGCACCACCAGAGGAAATATAGATTATAATGAGAAATTCATGCCAAATAAACTAAAAGGAATAGCATGTCTAGATAAAATGGGTTTTCCTTATATAAGAACAAATAAACAGATCATGAAGATATGACAGATGGAGCTAAATGGATATATATGAAGGAGATCCCATAGTAGTATATATTAATTCTGCATTTCGGCAGAATGGTACATAGCTATACTGAATGGTTGTTAAATTAATATGTATGTAATTTAGAATTTCTGCATATCCAAAACACCTGCTAATTCCGCATTTTGGCAGAAGTCGATAATCTCTGCATAAAGGTTGTTTTTAATTTTCTTTACAGGACAATATATATTCTGTCCTTTCCTTGCAGTATGTTAAAGGGGAGTAATCGTTAAAAATGGATTTATGTTGTATTAGTTTAATCAAGAATAAGGGTAGTAGGGTGTAAAGTTCTGGTAGGCACGGTTGTTGTTTCTTTGTTTTCTCTTTGGTTTTGTTCTAGGATCAACAGTGAATACGCGATGAAGGAAGAAGGCTGGAATCTCGTGAAGATTTGAGCCAGACGCATAGGGGAAAGGAGGGATAGTTGCTGTCTGTTGCTGCCCTCTGTTGCTGTCAGGAGTACTCCCGCTGCTGAGACAAATATAACCACTGGAGTGGAAAGACTCCCTGCTGATACAGAGAGCGGCTTCTTTGTAATATTGGCTAGGGGTTCATCTCATAAGATAGAAAGATGAGGGAATGGAAAAGATAAGAGACTCATATCTTAAAATCTCCCTGGTCCTGAAGGGGATTAACAGAAACTGAGGAGAATAATTAAAAAGGGAAAAATGGTAAGAAGCCTAAGTTTTCAGTGTGCTGTTTGCGCTGTTTTGCTTAACTATTTTACAGGTATGGAAACTGGACTTCAATTCTAATCGAGCTGGGTGCAAGTTGGGCATACAACACAGGCTCTAATCTGCTCTTCTTACTGCCAATTGTATCTTTGTTCTTGTTGTTTTAGTTGATTCTGGAACTCTGTAACTTAGGCTTGGTGTTTTGTTTTTGAAACTCTGGAAGTCTGTAGGAATTAGAAGAGTCCTAGATAGTTAGTCAATGTATGCATCACTTCAAATGAAAGATCATCAAAAGGAAGATAGCTAGAATTGTTCCTAAAGCACTTCAAGAGGAAGTAGGATACAAAAGAACAAGAGATATTTTCTTCGTGGTATCGGGCAAAAGGAAGGTAAGTAATGGACCCTTTGTTTGAAAAATTTGATAATTTTGTTTCATGTAGGATATATCACAAGTCTGATCATTTAAAGAAATGAAAATGGGACTAGATATACTCAAATGTTAAAGAATGAGCATGGACAAGTGATTTGAAATTTAGAGGCTGGATTGCCGAATCTGGAAGAGGAAGCTGTTAGGGAGCATGCTGGTCGGAGCTGATAGAGTTACACACTTCACAAAGATTTAAGGTTTCAAAGATAGCACAGGAAAGTTATATATAAAGTTCAATAGAGGAAGCAGATTTTATAGCAAAAATCTATCAAGAATACCGAGATGTCTTATAAAGTTAGGAAAGAATATGAGTTATTAAAATTATGGATTGTTACATATCTCTAACTTTAGGAATCGGGTGTAAAAGGGAAATGGGTAGATGTAGCTTGTACGAATGGTATTCCTCCGCCAAAAGAGAGGGTTCTAATTAATAATAAACAAAACCTTAAAAAAATACAAGGATATATCAATAGATAGATATATGTATAGATAGAAAAATAGATAGATAGTTAGAAATATAGATAAATAGAAAGATTGAAAGATAGATAGCTAGATACAAACATAAATATATAGATAGACATATAGACATATTGCACAAAAAGATAAATAGATAGACATATAGATAGATTTTATAAATAGAAGTAATATATATATATATAT
>JAREIK010001492.1:213314-244011 GCA_029783825.1 Sapria himalayana | reverse complement strand
CATAAAATTCTATCTAGATTTGGAATGGCTTCTTGTAAGTCATTGTCCACACCATTTTTTTCTAACCTCCATCTAACATTAGAATTCCCCCAACCCTGAATCTGAAAAGGAACAAATATCTAAGGTTCCTTATTATAGTGCTGTAGGGAGCCTCATGTATCTTATAGTATGCACCCAACATGATATTGCTCATGTAGTAAGTGCAGTGAGTAGGCTTATGATAAACCCTAGTCAAGAACACTAGAAAGCTATTAAGAGGATACTTAGGTACCTCAAGGGGACTTCTGATGTTGGTCTGATATTTGATAATGAATCTGAACTAAAGTTGGCAAGATATTTTGATTCTTACTATGCAAAAGATATTTACAGTAGATGATCTATGACTAGTTATGTCTTCACTGTATGTGGTTCCCACACTACAATCTTCTATTACTTTATCTTCTACTGAAGCAGAGCATATGACTCTGGTTGAAGCTGCAAAGGAAAAGATATGGTTGAAAGGTTTTCTCATGGACATTGGTCTTTATGAAGTGGTCGCAATAGTTTTCTATGACAACCTCGATGCAATTTATTTGCAAAGGACCATGTACACCATGAGAGGACAAAGGACATAGATGTGCGATACTATTTCTTCGATTTGAGAAGAGGGTACAAGTAAAAAAGATTGGAACTTTTGATAATCTAGCTGACATGTTTACCAAACATGTTGCTCTTAATTATTTAAGACACTGTCTTGAATTACTGAACATATCAAATCAGTTGTAGTCCTATTGGACTAACTATTTATAGAGTGTGTCTCTATATCTATATGCAAAACAAATTAAGGTAGAGATTGTTGTATATAATTTGTTTTGATGATCTGTTTATATAACCAAATTATTTCTATTTTAATATTTTCATGTAAGTGTAAGAAAGAAAAAAATAAATAGGCTAGGAAAGGAGCAATAGCACAATAACAGAGGTCCCACTGTTTGGTTAGTGGGCCAAAAAAATATGGAGCAAAGCCTGGCCCATTTGAGTGATCTGACATGTTCCAGTTAATTAAATCGTAAATTGTATTAAAATAAATTGTTTTTATTTTATGTTTCTGGGCTATTATTTTCGGGGTGTGGAATAATTGATCTCTTTTTGTTCTTCTATGCGATTTTATCGTGACTCTTTCTAGAGCATTAACTATAATAATTCTAGACATTTTTTTTGGTTTAATCTATAAATGCATGAGCATTTTTCTGGTAGATGTAGGTATTTAAGTTGAACGACTAGTGAACCATGTTATTCTTGTGTTTCTATTTAATTTTTTGAGTCTGCAATGGTTGAATTGTGGTTGTGGATTGTATATATATTGTTTGTTATTATTTCTCTATTGTTCTCTTCTATTGAATCACAATCATGGAAGCACAATTACCCAACATAACTATTTATCAATCTATGTGTCTATCTATCTATTTGTCTGTCTATTTATCTATCTGTCTAATGATCTATCTATCTATAGGTATATCTTCCTATCTATCTATCTATATATCTGTCTATATATTAGCTAATTCTGTATATTTCTATATATCTATCCATCTATCTATGTCTATATGTCAATATGTCAAATTGTCTATCTATCTATTTATCAATTTATTTATCTGTTTATCTTTCTATCTATCTATTTGTCTAACTATATATATATATATCTATCTATCTATCTATCTATTTATCTATGTATCTATCTATCCATCAATTTATATGCCTATTTGCTATCTAGCTATCTTTCTATCTAGCTATCTTATTATCTATCAATCTGTCTCACGGCCTATCTATCTATCTATCTATTTGTAAATTAGTCTATCTGTCTATCTATCAAATAATCTTTCTATCTATCTGTTAATCTATCTATCTGTCTATTTATCTATTCTATCTATCCATCTATCTATCTATCTATCAAAAACTGTATATCTGTATATATGTCCGATTTGTCTATCTATCTATCTGTCTATCTATCTATCTATCTTATGTATATCTATTTATTTTTCTACTATATATCTTATCTATTTGTCTATCTGTCTACATGTCTATCTATCTACATGTCAATCTGTGAATCTGTCTATCTATCTATTTATTATTATATTTTTTTATCTAACTATATATTTCTATCTGTCCATCTATCTATCTATCTGTCTGTCTATCTGTCTATCTGTTAATCTATCTATCTGTCTATCTTTTTATCTATCTCTTATATATCTATCTATCTAACTATCTGTCTATCTATCTATTTTCTCTATTTGTCTATCTGTCTATTTATCTAATTATCTTTTGATCTTTCTCTTTGTCTATCTATCTATCTCTCTATATGTTTATTTATTTATCCATCTATCTATCTATCTATTTCTATATCTATCTATCTATCTGTCTATCTTTATGTCTATCTATTTATTGGTCTATATACATGTATATCTGTCTATATGTCTATCTAACTATTTGTCTAAATGACTATTTTTCTATCTACCTATCTTTCTATCCATCTTTCTACCTATCTATAAATCTATCAATAAGTCTAAATGTCTATGTGACTATCTGTCAATCTATCAATATGTCTATCTATTTATCTGTATATCTGTCTATTTGCCTATATGTCTATTTGTCTATCTTTCTATCATTATATCGGTCTATCTAATTATCTAACTATTTATGTCTATGTTTCGATCTGTCTATCTATCTGTATGTCTATCTATATATCTTTTTTGTTATATATATTTTTGTCTAACTATCTACCTGTCTATCAGTGTTTCTTTATATCTATCTTTTATTTATCTATCTATTTGTCTATCTATCTATCTGTCAATCTATTACTCTATATCTCTATGTATCAGTCTATCTATCTAGCTAGCTATCTTTCTTTCTAGCAATCTGTCAATCTATCCATCTATATATCTCTCAATTTATCTGTCTATCTGTCTATCTCTCGATATGTCTGTCTGTCTATCTGTCTATCTATATATTGGTATAACTATCCATTTGTATATCGGTCTATATGTCTATTTGTATTTCTATCTATCTGCCTAGTTGTGTATCTACATATCTATTTATTTGTCTATCTTTCTATCTATCTATCTCTCCATATATTTGCCTATCTATCTATCTATCTGTCTCACTAACTATTTGTATATCTATATATCTTTCTATATATCTCTATGTCTATCTATCTATCTATCTCTCTATCTATCTATATGTTTATCTGTCTATTTTTCTATCTATCTATCAACCTATCTAAGTAACTTTCTATCTGTCTATCTTTCTATATATCTTTCTTTCTATTTATTTATTTGCCTATTTGCTATCTTTCTTTCTGTCTATCTAGTTTTCAGTCTATCTATTTATTTGTTTATCTATCTGATTATCTGTCTATCTAGTTATCTATATGTCTCTCTATCTATCTATATATCTGTCTATCTGTCTGTCTATTTGTCTGTGTATCTATCTATCTATCTATATATCATTTTATCTGTATGTCTATCTGTCTATTTATCTAGCTGTCTATCTCACTACAAGAAAATATCAATTTAGCTAGAGAATTTTAGCTAGGGAGCAATCCCTAGCTAAATTACAAAGGATTAGCTAGGGAATAATAAGGGATTTATGATTTTTCTTTGAAAAAAATATAGCCACGATTTAGAGAGGGAAAATTTTTTATAAATTCTGCTCAAGAAAAGCAAAGGATTTAATGATTGATTTAGTGACAGATTAACGATGGAAATTTTCGTAAATTCTGCTCAAGAAAAGTGGAGATTTTAGTGACGGATTTTGCGATGGATTTAGCAACGGATTTGTAAGGGAAAATTTTCGTAACTTTCGCTCAAGAAATGTGGGGAATTTACCGACGGATTTTGCGACGAATTTTCCCTTGCTAATAAAATCTTTGATTTAGCGATGGATTTAGCAATGGATTTTCCCTTGCTAATAAAATCTTTGATTTAGCGATGGATTTTCCCTTGCTAATTTAATCATTAATTTAGCGACGAATTTAGCGACGGATTTTTGTTTCCTAATAAAATCATTGATTTAGCGATGGATTTTCCCTTGCTAATTAAATCTTTAATTTAGCGATGGATTTAGCGACGAATTTTCCATTTTTAATAAATTTATAGATTTAGCGATAAATTTTCTCTTGCTAATAAAATCCTTGATTTAGCTACAGATTTAGCGATGGATTTTTCCTAGCTAATAAAAACAGTAATTTAGCTATGGATTTACGACGGATTTTTTCTAGCTACTAAAATCAGTATTTTACTTATGGAATTAGTGAGCGAATATCCCTAACTAATAAAATCCATAAAATACTGACAAATTTAGCGACGTAATTTCCCTAGCTAATTATTAGCGACAAATTTTTCATAGCTAATTATTAGCGACAAATTTTTTCTAGCTAATTAGATCCCAACATAATCTGCCACTTATATTTTCGTAATTTCTACCCAAAAAAAACAGAAAATTTAGTGATGGAATTTTCCAAGATAATTATTAGCAATGGATTTTCCCTAGCTAATTTAAATCCATCACTAAATAATTACCTGAATTTATTTTTTTATTAGTTTATACAATTAGAACTGATAATTCTTTAAATATTTTTTTTTTCAAAATATATGCATTTAACTAGGATTTTTTAGGTATTTGGATTAGTTATAATTTTTGTTGCTAATCTTCAATGATATTTTTTAAGCATTATTTATTTTAATATTTTATATAATTTTTTATATTAATGGTATGTCATGGTCTATATATGAGCGAACCTTGAATTACACAATCTTCTCATATAATAATTTAATTTTGATATTATAAAAAAATAATAAATATATAATACAAAAAAAATGTATATTAAATATGATTAAAATAATATTTTTTGTTTATAATTTAATTAAAATATTATACTTAATTTTATTTGAAATATTTATTTATGATATTTAAATATTTGTTTTACAAAACATTATATAATTATAATATTTATAAAATATGTTAATTAATAAATGAAAATAAATAAAAATTACAACTAATAAAAAACTAAAATAAATAATTGTTTGATTAAAAAAATTAATAAATTATAAGAATAAACGAATATATAAGTAAATATTTATAAAAATAAAAGTATAAAATAATATTTTTATTATTATATGAATTTTTTTAAAATATAATGGCTAAAAGATTTTCAATTTTTGAATCATAGAAAAATGTTTAATTTTTCATAAAATTTAAAAGAAAAAAAGTTGATATTTTAAGATAAATATATTGTTGTTTTAATTACATCAAAAAAATTTTGATGATTTAAAAAATTAATATTACAGTATGGTTATTAAATGAACACTTCAAACATTAAAATTTATAATGATTAAAAGATTCAAATTATATAATTTTATAATTTTTTCATATTATATTAATAAAAAATAAATTGAATTCTTATAAATTTATAACCATAATATGTGTGTGTGTGTGTGTGTGTGTGAATAATTTATTATTATATAATATTTTTTTATTAAATAATATTACTTATGGTTAAATAAAGATCTATTTCTATTATT
The DNA here is from genome assembly GCA_029783825.1 of Sapria himalayana. Taxonomy (NCBI): domain Eukaryota; kingdom Viridiplantae; phylum Streptophyta; class Magnoliopsida; order Malpighiales; family Rafflesiaceae; genus Sapria; species Sapria himalayana. The sequence goes on along the minus strand of JAREIK010001492.1, from coordinate 238,456 downwards.
TTATTTAAATTATTTATTTTTTATAATTTTATTTTAATGTTATTTTTTTATATTTTATTTCATAATAGTTTAGTATACATATATAAGGTTTCATAAAAATGCTTTCTATCAAAAAACAAAGCCCACACTTCAAACTGTGCATTTAATTGTAGCAATAACAATGTTTTAGGGTTCTCATCGGAGATCTACAATGTCATAGCTTATGGTGGTGTTCATATAGACATGAGAACAATGCTTGCATATTAGGCTCCAATCTACAGGCTTTCGTGTGGGTGAAACCCCCTCTGTTGGCAATTTCCCATCATGGACACTCCGGTAGGCTCAGAATGGTAAAAGATGCTGTGTGGACTAGATTCATCAGTGGGGGCCATAACAACTGCTATTTCTTCAGGCAGCATAATCTGATACGAGTAATGAGTGTGCAGATCAACTGATGACATGAAGCAACTCTATGATGGATGCGTATGAATCCAACCAAGAGGAGAGAGTGACAATCTGTCATGGACTTCAAATATTTCTTCTTCACTCAAAATTCAGGTTTACTTTCTTCCACTTGACTTCGAAATTCAATTTAAATTCAAGTTAAAATATCTCCAGCTCACCTAATACAGGTAACAGTCTCTTTTTATAAGTTGTTCTTTCTTTGTGGAATAAAACTTGATAATGATGATGTAATGGAATAGTTTCAGATACAAAACTTGAAAATCTAAGAAGTATAACTTACAAATCAACTACATTTTTCTCTTCCTTGTATATATTATCCTATCTCAGAAGAATGTCAGCTATTCGATAGTAATTCCGAAGAGGAATCCAATTATCTACATCCAGTTGACGAGTTATCTTATTTACATTTATTTTCATCTTCCTCGCGAGCAAACTCACAAAATTCTAAGCATGAATTAGTTCATCCGTAGATGTTGTGTATTCACCGTGAGTATTTATGTGGCGATTGTGAATACTAGCAGATAGAAATTCAGGCCAGAACCATTAGCTGTCAAGGCAATGATTGTAAATAGGAAAGTCCCACACATATCTTTCTCACACACAAACTTCCTACTCAAGAGGTAAACTTAATGCTCACCTGAAGGACAGCCAAAGGAGATGGAGAGCCGAAGGAGAAGGAGAGCCGAAGGAGAAGGAGACCCTAAGGTTTCATAGAAAAAAAAATGGTAAAAAATTTTATATCTCTCAAACGACGAAGGAGAGTAGAAATCTGAGGGAGCAACCTAGAAACCTATCTAGGACAAATAACAAGAGTTTTCAATGGATGAGGTGTTAGTTCCCAAGTTCCACTAGAGTGAAAGGCATTTACCTATATTACCAGCCCATGTGATAAAGTATCTTAGAGGGAGACATGAGTATATTTAGATTATCAAAAGAGGAAAAAAATAAAGTTTAAGATAAAAAAATCCTAGAATAAAATAAAACTTTTTAAAATAAAATGTTATATACAAATCAATTTTGTATCCATAGAGCAATCAATTGATCGCAATCAATGAAATCACCATCATGATCATTTAGCTTTAAAATAGATTGATCAATGAACTAAGCAAAATGTCTCATAATATATACTATAAGGTGAAGTATATATAATCTCTCATTAAAATGAATAGTAAATACATGTTGATCATAAAGAGAACTCTTCACATTTGTACTAACCAAAAAATATATTAGCAAAAGAAACTTCTTTATCAAAAGGTCCTTCATGCTATCTAGATCAAGGGTCACGGCCTATAATGTTGCTAGAAAGTAAGTGGAATTAGAAGTTGAAATTTTCTGATAGTGTGACCTAATAGTTTCAAAATATGTTAAAAGAGAATAAACATGATTTGATGGAGCTACAATTCGAGTGCTAATTAGGCTATGAATAGGTCAGCCTCTCAATATTAATAAAAATTTAATTGATAGTGTTAAATTCTAAAAAAAATAATTTTTTTTCAAAAAAAATTATGCTAAATATTACTCTAAATCATCATTATATATGTTAAATCTATTTAATGAAAGACGAAATACTAATGTATCGGACATATATATTAGATTTTATTTTTGAAATACTTTTAAGAATTCAAAATATAATGTCACAAATAATTATGAAGCCCTTGTTTATTTGTAACATAAAATGATTATATATTTATATGTTAAAATATTCTTTAATATCGTGTACATAAAATTCCACTTTATTTCAATTGTAAAGTTCAAATTTTCTACATTTTATATTGTTTACATTACAATATCTTTTAAATTAGCAAAATGTGTGATGCAGAAATACAAGACCAAATCATACTACCGCTTGGTCCAATCACTCGAAGTCATACTAAGGCCTTTCAAAAACAAGTACAAATTATTATTGAAGCCTTAAACAAGGAAAAACAAGTTGGTGAATTTGAAAGAAAGACAAATACTCTACTTGGATCATCAACTTGACCCAGCATTGCAAACTTCACCAGAAATCGGATACAAATCCAAAAATTATGAAATTTTAACTAGGACAACTACATTAAGGAAGGTTTCCAATGCAACAAACGCTGTCCCATTTGGACCTCAGATGAAGGAGATACAAATTTTCCAAAAGGTGGTGCTGGCAGCAATGACTAATTAACTTTGAAAATTCACCAAAATTCGAATACATGTCGGAATGCTTTGAAATTTGACATGGACAAACTACATCAAGTTATCTGTTCAACGGAAGAAACCTTGTTCAATTTGAGCCTTGGATTACAGAGATACATTATTTTCAAACAATTTTGCGCTGGTAAAAAAAATATATTTCTTAGCTAGTTTGTTCCCTATATAAACCACTTGTAATTCATTTTGTAAGGACACCCTTTGATGAAATATACAAACACTCTTTGAGTTTTCTTTATATTTTTTTGTGCTTGTGAGTGAATAACTCTCTTGTGTGGAACACTCCAAAAATCGGGGTTTTCAGGTTTAGTTCTCGGAAGGTTCGTTGCCTCTCAATCATTAGGTAAGTGATTGATTTGTATTACTTGTGAAGTCTTTGTAAGTTTAGTATTAGTGGGTCTATTGGTGTTCGTTTCCATTAGGTTCCTAATCAACTTCTTTGTATTTCTCAAAGATTTACCATTATCCTTCATTTCATTCTTTTGAATCTTTAACCAATAAGAAATTATTCTTCTTAAAGTTTTAGATTTATTTCTTTTATTTCATTTCATTCCGCTTGGATTTTTAAGTCCATCTAGTTTATTGTCGATTTCGTATCAATGTATTTGAATGATGAATTTAAGAATACACATTCATTATATTATCAAGCGACTCACAAAATAATTTCATATCTAATTTTACCATCAAATGAATGAAATGATGCACATAATGTTAATTTAAGAAAATATTACAACATATCAACCCAAAAGATTTATCAGATATAAAATCATAATTTTCATGTTTGATGTCACATATCTAGTGACTTATATAATGCAATCACTAATGGCATCTCATGTTAGAGACACTAATGATGCCCTTCAAAATTGTTCCTCCGTTATTAACAAATTAGGTAGTGGAAAGCCATAATATTTTTTTTTGAGTGAATCTTTTTGCATTTGCATAATGATAAACCATACATTAATATTCTTCTTTACCTTACATTTCCCATAAGAAGAAAACTATTTAGATAATTTTTAATTAGAATGATACAATATTATATAGTTGTATTTAATTGCTTGTAAATATATTTGTACAAACATTTTTATATTGAAAATAATAGGACACCCTAACATGATCCTCATAAAGCATGATTCTATTAAATTCTTCGGTAAATTAGTTGTTTATATTAATTGGTATATAATTTTCTAGCTATCAATATATAATGATAAAATATAATAGGTAACTTATGTTTTTTTCAATATTTAGTTGTTTACTTCCTTAATAAAAAATGTTTTATAATATTTTCCAGGGTCAGTTATTCATTATCTTGTACTCTTTCTCATAGACTACCATTTAAATGTTTAAAATAATATTTGTATTTGTATATTAAAAACAATAGGACACCCTAACATGATCCTTATAAATGATGACTCTATTAAATTTATTGGTAAATAAGTTATTAATATTAATTGGTATTAAAATTTCTATCTCTGAAAACTCATGAAAAAATTGTATTTGTAACTTATTTTTTTTTCAGCATTTAGTTGTTTACGTCCTAAATAAAACTTTTTTTATAATATTTTCCAAAGTGAGTTAGTCAATATCTTGCACCCTCCCTCATAGACTACCATTTACATGTTTAAAATAATATTTGTATTTGAATTTTTTAGCATGCCTTTACAAGTTACGTAGAATTCTAACTTAAACATATCTTATCTATAACAATTACGTGTATTTGTGATGTATAACTATAAAAGCTTTATACATAACTATATTTAAATATATAATTTACAACTTATATTTAAAATATATTTGAAAATATTAGTATATAAAAAGTATTGTACTATATCTATACATATACATAACTATATGTATAAATATATAAAATTATATAAAAATATATATATACCTACATGTATAAATATAAGTTTACCTATATGTGTAACTATATGTATAACCACATGTAATTTTATTTATAATTACATGTATAACAACATACAACAATATGTTTAGCTATATGTGTATAATTATATATAAATATTTGTATAACTATATAAAACTCAATATAATTAAATATAACTATATTTGTAACTATGTACACATATATGTAAATCTATATATTTGTTTATAACTTTGTATATATTTATTTTATAAATTTCTATAACTACTTGTATGAATATATATATATATATATATACACACACACACACATGACTATATGTTTAACTATATATAACTATTTATAACTATATATACTATATGTATAATAACATATAAATATAAATAATTATATCTTACTATATGTATAACTATAAAAACTTTATACATAACTATATTTATATATATAATTTACAATATATATTTAATATACATTTTTATATATTTATATATACAAATGTATTTTACAATATCTATACTTATACATAACTATATGTATAAATATATATAATTATATGAAAAAATATATATACCTGTACGTATAAATATAAGTTTAACAATATGTGTAACTATATGTATAACCACATTTAACTATATTTTACATGTATAACAACATACAACAATATGTTTTACTATATGTGTATACCTATATATAAATATTTGTATAACTATATAAAACTCTATAAATAAATATAACTATATTTTTAACTATGTATACATATATGCAAATCTGTATATTTGTTTATAACTTTCTATACATTTATGTATAACTACATATAACTACTCGGCTGTGGAATCCAATAAAAATAATTTCAATGACTAATTAATGTTTAGAATTTTGAGGTTCATCTTTAGGAATTGAATATCTAAATTAGATAATAGATTATAACTATCTAAATTTCACATTCGAGTCATTGATAACTCCATGAAAGTAGACTTTTTTTTATCTTAATTACCTATTTAAAAAAACAAAGAGAATAATTTTAAGTTTATGTATTTTAATATATATATATATATATATATATATATATATATAATCATGCTTTAGTACTATTTATTTTATTTAAAAAATTAACTATATCTGAATATTTTTTGTGTAAAAATGAAATTATTACATATAGAAGATTAAAGCCGGCTTGTAGTGACTTAAAGATCATTTAAAGGAAAATCTAAGAGAATGAAATTTGTTAAGCATATATATCTTATATATATATATATATGTATGTATATAAGTATAGATATATATAATGTATATATATGGTTGTGTATATGTGTATGTTTGTATAAATACATAAATACATACATACTTACATATGTGTATGTTTGATATATATATGTGTGTGTGTGTGTGTTAGATATATGTGAATATATATTTATATATAAATATATATGTTGATTAATTGCGCTTCACGGGTAGTGAGATTAAGAAACAGAAAATAACAGAAATACAGAAACAAGTAATATATATATCCCAATCCAACATCATCCACGACAGAATCAAAAAACGAGAATTCAACACAGGAAATAACGTGGTTCGCTAGTCGCTTAGTACAACTAGCTACCTCCACCAGAAAACGCTTATGCGTTACAGATTAAAACCAAAATAGAACGTCTTACAGTATGCAGCATGCAGCAGTCGCGAAATCGCGCAGAGTGAGGAGATGGATGATGAATAGTTTAAACGGGTCAAAAAAAACAGTCACCCGAAAAATAAATTACAAATCATTTTATATGAAAAATAAACATCCGGTTCATTTAACCAAAGCGAGACCTCCGTTATTGTGCTACTACTGCATCCCTGAGCTTTTAATATTTCCTTTCCTGCACTTACATGAAAATATTAAAACAGATTATTATGTAAAAATAAATTACATATACAGCAATATACAAACATATGTATGTTTGTATGTATACTATGTATGTAAATATATGTGTATGCACATATTTATACACACACACACACTCACTTACTCACTCAAACACACACTCACTCACACACTCACTCAAACACACACACACTCACTCAAACACACACACACACACACATATTTATATGAGTGTGTGTGTTTAGGATGCCTGGATATAATTAAAACAAAAGGCGTAGTTATAGAAAAATTTTCAAAAATGAGTTAGAGAGAAAAATAAAAAACTAATGATATTCTTACAAAAGTCCAAAGACATATTAAAGAATAATTATTAAAAGTCAAAAATGAATAGAAGCACAAATGAGGACTTATAAAGAGAATGATATATTTTTACACAAACAAATCATTATGAAGACAACAAGAAGGATACAAGAAAGAAGAGAAGAAGAAAGCTTACAAATAAAAATACAAAAACATTATTCATGAACAGAAACTCAAATCCAATAAATGAAAAAAGATTAGCAATAAGAGTTTTTTCTTTTATTTTATAATACTATTATAATTCTTATTGACAATCAATTGACTAAAAAGAAAAATCTAAAAGCTCAAAAAATAGAGGGAGGATTAGGTAATTGGATTGCTATTAGTATATGGTATAAATTAAAAACTCTCAACTCCAAAAACTGGCATAGCCTTTTGCCTAGGCAAGTTATATCAACTCCAATAACTGCAAGTTATATACCCATAGATGCAAACTTTAAAATTGTGTAAGTCCTTTTGAAATTAATGGGACGAGATATATTTAATGAGTAGTCCCTTCGGCTTATTGTATAAACTAGGTTCGTGGCATTTAATAAATTTATGCTAGTACCTAAAACTTTATTTTTATAATGATTTTAATGCTTTGTAGTTTTAATTGTAATTTCAACCTCTTCTAAGTTCAAATAATGGTCTAAATCATACCAAAAATATCACCATGAAAAAACAAACATGTTTTAAACTATTATAAACTATGGATATTTAGGATACAAGTGGCTAAGGTAAAAGAACAACCCAAAAAAATTGAATCACTAGAAACATAGAAGTGAGATAAACAGATGATAACAAAACTTATGTGATTGAAAGTCTTAATGAAGCTTTAAAAAAGTGAACAGATAAAAATTTCTTGTTATGGTCTCTGAATTTGATAAATCTAACACATATGATTATATATATATAAAATAGTTATAAACATATATTATATATAAGCATTATATATATACATATATATACATATATATATATATATATATATATATATTATATACTTTATATATATTTATCAAAAATATGTTATATATATACATTTGTATATATAGATGTTATATAATAAATAAATAAATAAATATATATATATATATTTTATTTATTTATTTATTTATTTATTTATTATATAACATCTATATATACAAATGTATATATATAACATATTTTTGATAAATATATATAAAGTATATAATATATATATATATATATATATATTATATACTTTATATATATTTATCAAAAATATGTTATATATATATACATTTGTATATATAGATATTATATAATAAATAAATAAATAAATAAATAAATATATATATATATATATATAAGCCTACATAAATTATATAAAATAACAATTATTATAACATATATATAGAAATATATATTTACATGTTTATATGTATATATGCGTGTATATATGCTTGTTTATATATATTTATTTATAGATGCATACATTTATATGTATATATATATATATATGCTTATACATACATACATACATATACATACATACATATATATATATATATATAATGCTTTAATTTAGCTTTAAATAGTGCACCAAAACATAATTTATTTTATTTTTCATTAATTCATGGATTTCTAATGTACTTTAGAAAAACTAATTATGCATTTCTCAAAGAAAATCAAATATCTCATTTTAATATTCATACCTTATAAAATAACATATAACACCTTTTACAAATTTAAGCAAAAAAAAAATTAAACAAAGATGATTAATAATTAAAATGATCAAATTTGTCATTTTGCCCCAATCAAAAAGGTAGGTTCTAATTGAAAGTTTATTTTAATAAAAGTATTCATCCTATTTCAGTAAAATTGCCTAAATAAAATTAGTGATAAAACATCTCTCTACATTTTAATAATTTTTTCTTTTTTATTTTAAATAGTTATTATATGTATTTATACAGTTTTCCATATTCTTCAAACAATTTATTTTCATTTTTGTTGATTGCTTTTGTTTATTTAGCTAATGCTATTCTACAACTAGAACTTGTGTATTTGATGTCTACCTACTTGAAAGTATGAGCCCAAACTGATAGGGTTTGTCCTCATGCCTTGTGCTATCCATAGTTGAATCTATGTTACCTAATTACCCTATGTAAATAGACACCACATGGATATCATCGTCTGGTGCTGACATTTTTTATGCTCCAATTCAATGAGTAGATGTTTTAAATAACCACAATATGTGAATTACCATTAACGCGGCCTTGGATCTTGTTTGAAAGTTATCCAATTGAACTTTGTTACACCCATTACTAATTGAATATTTTATCTAGTAGAAGGTTTCCACTAGATAAAAATCAACAAGGAGTTAAAACACAATCATATTAGTTTTGATGACCTTTAATTATGTTTACATTTTGAGTGAAATCTATTATGTCATTTGAAGTGTTATTTTACAAGATAATGCCACTCTAATAAACTCATTGATTTTTACTTTAGTTATTTATGTTGCTGAAATAATTATGATAATTCTGTGGGTGTATCGTGAAGAAGATTACATCAACTATTTGTACACATTGATGAGAGTTTTGATTTTTCATCGCTTTGGACAATATAAAAGGGGTCTTGATTTTGCATAATCATGACATTGTTAAAAGATCTTGATTTTTCATAGCATTTTTCATCATAACTTCTTTCACCAACTCTTATTCAATGACAATCAACCTAAAATAGCCCAATAATTGTAATCACAATAATAAATTAATTTTAAATATAAATAGTTATTTCATAATATAGATTGGAGGATGGTGGTAAATTGTGATGGACTTGGTCCTTAAGTGGCAAGTTTGCATTGTAGGGCTATTTTTTCATTCTTCTTAAAATAGTATTCACCTTTAATGAATGCATATATACAAAGGCTTTGTAGATATGTTTTTGATCTTTCTTTCTTTTATATAGGTTGAGGTAATATACACAAAGCCAATTATTTAAAGAGCCATATGGGCCCTGGGGTGAGAATCCACGCTTTGTTGTTGATGGTAATATCGAATAATGTTTTAATAACTTATGGTGGACGGCTTTGTCTTCGTTATCCTAACTAAGTTTTCATTCTCCTAAACAAAATGCTATCCAGCCCATAGGTTATAAATATGTGTGTGTGTATGTACAAACCACAATAGACGAAGTTTTCTAAGTTCTCTTTAAGGCTCATTTGAAGATGATTCGGAAACATGGGAATAGTCCAATCGGGTAAAAAAATTGTTTTCAAAGAGAAAAGAGAATTGGGCAGGCCTAGCGATTAAGGCTTCTAGTTCCTCTTCAATTTTGTTTTTTTATTTGTCACCTTGCATCTTTCATTTGACAGTAAACTTTGCAAATAATTATGTGGGGCAACTCTCTGTGTTATTTCAACTAGTTAAACAACCTTTCAAGGAAATGAGCTTATTCATCTTTATCACATTAGGCTCAACCATTGGATCAATGTTCCATCTATCACCCTTGTTCTCGATTGTTCCCCGCCCTTGCAAATAAATAGTTAGGGCATTTTTAAGGATGTCCTATGTTCAAAATAAATCGATTGAGCTTTCAGCATCACACCACTTAACATAAACAAACAAATATTCTACTTAAGATCGTAGAGCTCTTAATATCTATGATAACCATAGCAAGAATTGCATGCAATTATTGCCACCCTTCTTATTTTGACTAGTTTGATCTATGATCAACCTTTACTTCTCTAAATAAGCTTGTTAAGGAATGTGCTTGGCTGTATAATATAGGGCAGCCCCATTTCTATCATTGGAGGAAGCACGTGGCATAGAAAGCAAGGCATCCTTAAGAATTCTATTTCATTGGGGTCCGACTAGTCTACCACAGTATTCAAAATGAGGGGAGATGACTTTTTTTAAACAATAAAAGGCAAAGTGGCATATCGGAATTTTCTTATTCAAGAAAAGATATGGATATAGATATCATAGAATATTTAAGGCTAATGCCTTATTGTAATAATAAAGAAAAAGGATAGTTTATCGCTAGGTTGATTACTGAAGACTTTTCTTAGTAATTCTATCTCAATGCACTTGGCCATGTTTATTACTTGTGCATTAGTTACTATGAAACTCAACCATAATCCTAATCGAATTAGAGCGACTTATGTGTTTCTTTTTTATCTATGCATTTTTTTTTCATTAGAGAAATAATGTTTACAGATGGCTAACTAAGCTATTTATTTTATATTATTATTTCTTGGCTTCACTCTAGTCTCCCTTAGCCAACTTTCATTATATTTAGAAACTCAATTCTAGCTTGCTCACATTGATGCTTTGCTTTTTCTTTTTTTTAGTTTTATTCACTAGCCCCTACATTCTTCTCTCAAATAATATGCATGTTGTGTGTGTGTGTGTGTGTGATGTATATATGTTGCTTTTCTTGTCCATATTTTATTTCCCTGCATTATAATCATAGTTGTTAGCTCATAAAATATATCATATATTATTTACCTATTTTCTATTCTTGTCCATATTATATTTTTTGTATTATGTAATATATCATATCATGTAACATAAGTTTTTTCACATTGTAAAAAATATTTAAAAAATATATTTGTATAAATGTATATTAAAAGTATGAATCATGGTAAATGATAATGAAAATGTAACCTTTTGTATAAGATTATTTTGCTTATTTTTTTTGATTATTTTTTAATTCTTTTGTATATTTGAATAATTAATATAATAAATTCTTTAATAGAAAAAAATAATTTGATTTTTTTTTAATTATAGAAAATAGTTGAGAATGAATATATTGTTCTATCATAGTATCACATGTCATATCATGTTTGGTATTTGTATTGAAAAATATGTTTTAAAATAAGAAATAAATTGTGAAACCTATTAATCTTCATTAAAAATATATATGTTGTATTATTGTGATGACATGATGCATTTTTTTTCATTGATTTAGAATATCAATAATTATTAATCATTGGTGTGATTTTTTTAGTTAATTAATATTGTTTTAATAGGATGAATATCATCATCATCAATATGTTTGTTTCTTTTGTGTTATTAACATTATCAACCATATATAACATAATATGTCTAATAATTTATTATTTTGTAGTAGTAGTTCATACTAATAATTAGGGTTGCTAATGATATGAGTCGAGTTCAATTTTAATTAAGCTCGAGTCGAGTTCAAGTTTAATTGAGCTCGAGTCAAGTTGTTAATATTTTGAGTTCGAGTTCAATTGAGCTCGAGTTGAGTTAATAATATTTTGAGTTCGAGTTCAATTGAGCTCATGTGTTCATCTTTTGGAAATAAAAATTGGGTTTTTACTATTACTAGTAAATACAAAATTAAATTTTATTGTTATTTTATGAATTAGAAGATGTATGATAATTTAATAATTGCATCCCATATATTTATTAGAGAATTTCATAAAACAAAATCTCATGTCCTGCCAAGATTCATGCGGCACGTTCCCATCTGAGTCATGTTGGTGCCTAGAAAATTTTCCTCAAGGAATTGAGAGAGATATCAATTTTAAATTGAGAATATGGAGGCAGAATGCTTAGTCATAGTCATTGTTATATCAGAGTTGATATTCATATATTGCATCAACTTTGAAAAAGTTTCTATGTTTGACGGTGATAATCAAATAACTAAGCATTCAAATTTGTAATATAACGAGAATATAAGTATATTGAAATTGATTGTCATTTCATTAGAAGTAAGATCTAATATAATCTATATGTAAGGTTGCTATTGCTTACACTTATTTTTATGATGGCTAATCATATAGTCTCATATCAATTCTAATCTTAGCTAATTTTGTCATTTTGATCAATATTGACATTGATAAGTATGTTTGTCATCTTTTTTTTCAGCCAACAAGTTTGCTTGTGCTATAGAACTATACACACAAGCTATCAATTTACATGATCATGATGTTGTGTATTGGGCCAATCGTGCAATTGCCCATGCCAAATTGGAAGAAAATGGGTGTGTTGTAGAGGATGCTTCCAAGGATATCGATTGTGATCCTTACTATTCCAAGGCACATAATGCATCATGAGTCTGCTGTGTATACATTTCTTCTTCTCCATCCTAACATTTGTCTGAAATTATAGGGTTATTACAGACGAGGTGTTGCATATGTTGCCATGGGAAATCACAAAGAAGCATTGAAGGACTTTCAATAGGTTCCAATCATAGCAATAAGCTTGGTTCACAAACTTCATTCATCTTTAATCAATACCATGATTGAAGTTGTTTCAGTTAACATATTTGATGATCATGAACGCCATGGAGCTCTTTCATCATAACTTCTATGATGAACAAAAATTAGGTTAAAAATATTTCTCCAACGGATCGAGATGCTACCCAGAAGTTTGAAGAGTGTGAGAAGGTAGTATTGAAGCTCAATTTTGAAAGAGCCATAGTCGTGCCCGGATCTGCATGGAAGTTTGCAACAAATTCAATTGATTTTCAGTCTATGGAATCACCTAACCTATATGAGCTGCTCATAGTTTTTTATTTTTTATTTATAGGCTTGGGTTTCTCTAATATTGTAGTTACAATACAACTAAATATCATTTGTCCTTATATTACAAGGCCTTGAGTTCAAGATCTCAAACTCTCTTAGATCCTGTGTCAAGTAGGAACCTCATGTGCTAGGTATGGTCTTTATCATCATACTTATATTGTAGGTCCTTATATATTTTCATAAACATTAGTTATTTTTGTATTCTTTTTGCACAAATATATTTTATTTTGAAATTTTTATTAGATTTAGTGAGGTGAAGTTTATGTTTTGTTGCATATTTAATAATTTTGGCTTTGCGTGCTTTTGTATACAACCTATGATGAAAATTATTGTTCTAGGCCAATAATAAATATCATGTATTAACTTTTATTTTGAATTATTATAGTTTTTTTTAAACTTGAATTTTTTGTGTGTTTTAATGATGTTATTTTTGAGATTTATTGCCTTGTGAGATGAGACCTAATACTTAAGGATAGATTGATGGTCAAAAAATAATCAATATGAAAAATGTTGAATATTAATAATTTAATCTCCTAATTTTCTAGTTGTCTTGTTTAAATGAGTCCACTCAAAAAATTAAGTTTTACTCTTATCTTTAATTTTATTCTTTATTTTTAAAATTCTAGTGTAGTATTTAAAGAGCCTACATCGCAAGATTTTTGTAAAATGTGATATATAAAGTAAGGTGCATTTTATCTTGCATATAATTTTATATTAAAACATGAATAATGTTGAATTTTATTTCGGCAGCAGCAGTAGTCAGGCACTAGCAGCAATGGCAGCGGCGGCAGCACTGAAAGCACTGGAAGCACCGGAAGTGGCGGCAGCATCGGCAGCAAACAGTGGCGGCAGAGGTGGCATAGGTGGCAGTAGCAGCAGAGGCGGTAGCGGTAGCAGCGGCGGCATCACCAGCAGCACTGGCCACACCAGTAGAGCAGCAGACGTAGCAGTAGTGGCAGCTGCAGTAGCACCGGCAGCACTGGTAGCTACGGCAGCATCGGTAGCACTGGCAGCACTGTCAATAGCGGCAGGGGAAGTGGCTGAGACAGGGGCTGAGGCTGTGGCAGTGACGGCAGGAGCAGCAACAACTACAATAAATGTGGTATATTTGTACGTATATAGTCAGTATATATGTACATATAATACTGTAGTATTGTATGTACATATATACTGAGTATATATGTACTAAGTATATATGTATGCATAATACTGTAGTTTATAAGTACATATACTACAGTAATATATGTACGAGTGAAATGCTAGTATATATGTACATATTTACTACATTAATATATATTTATTAAAACATGATTTTTTTTATTTATTTTGATTTGGTTGAGTGAATTAAATTTCTTACAGATATGGTACAGCATTGTTTTCCATACGAAGCTCATATAAATGAAAAGATTTTTCAATAGACATGACATACCGTGACTCAAAGAACTTTTTCGCAGCAGAAAGTTGGTGATTGGAGGAGCAGAGGGAGAGAAAGCAACGTCAATGCATGGATAGATTATACTTTATGTACTATCGGTAGTTACTTTGATTAATAAGATGTAATATAATTTTGTTATTTTTTTGTTTAGTTATTTAAAATATTGTATTAGAATAAGTTATTAAAATAATTTTTTTTGTTTAATTTAAAATTTTCATTTATTGTTCTATTTTATTCAATTTAATATAAAATTATTAAATATTTTAATTAAAATTTTGTTGAAACTATATGACAATCAACTTTGATCATATTTTTTATGTCTATAATAACTGTTATTATATATATGTGAATATGCTGGTGTGTCTCCAAATTATTTGGGTAGAGTTTTAGCCAATTATAGGTGTGTAAAAACCTATTTTTAGTAGTAGTAGTAGTAGTAGTAGTAGTGACATTGGTGGCATCAGTGGCAGTTGTAGCAGTGGGGGCTGCAGTGGTGGAAGTGGCGGTAGAAGCGGCTGCACCGGAAGTAGTGGCAGGGCCGGAAGCAATGGTAGAGGCAACAACGGCAGCAATGATGGCTATGGCAGCAGCGACGGCAGTAGTGGCGGTGGCGACGGCAGCAGCAGCGGTAGCAGCGGCAGTAGCGGCGGCATCAGAAGTAGTGTCAATGCCAACAGAGGCAATGTCGGTGGCAGCAACGGCAGCAGAGGCAACAGTGGCAGCGGCGACAGTAGGAGTGGTATTGGCAGCAACAACGGCAATGACAGTAGTGGCGGGAGCAGCAGCAAGAGCAGCAACAATAAATACAAATGAGGTATATACGTATTAATAAAATCAATAAATATGTACATATTATACTATAGTATTTTATATACATATATATTGAGTATATATGTACTCAATTTATATATAAACATAATACTATTGTTTTTATGTACATATACTATAGTAATATATGTACAAGTGAAATGCTAGTATAAAATTACATATATACTACAAGATTATATAAGTATAAAAACATAGTTTTTTTAATTTGACAGAGTGGTTTAAATTTTTGACAGATATGATACCACATTATTCCTCATACAAAGCTTTTATAAGTGATGGGATTTTTCAATAAATATTACGTGATGTGCCTTGGACAGCTTTGTCATCGTAGAAAAATAATGATCGAAGGAGCATAAGAAGAGAAAACAATGTCAATGAATGGACTATATCCGTAACTAAAATTTATAGACCAACACTTTAGCTAACGAATCATTTGTCGTTATTTTAATTTACCAATGGAAAATCTGATTTATCTTGCTAATTTAGTTAAGGAATGTATCTTTTTTAGCATGGGATTTTTCCGTTGCTATATCTTTTGCTAAGGACACTTTCCGTCACTAAATTTTAGCAAGAAGCAATATAGATAGGGAACAAATCTGTCGGTAATCCGTTGCTTTATCCCGTTTAGCGACAAAAAATGCCTATTTAGCTAGGGAACTATCCCTAGCTATATGGGATTTTACTTGTAGTGCATTTTGTCTATATAAATATTTGTTTCTCTATCTATTTGTATGTGTGTGTGTGTGTGTGTGTGTATATATATATATATATATATATATATAGTTTTCTATCTACCTATATGTCTATATGTCTATCTGTCTATTTGGAATTTGCAATTTGCCAATCTGTCCATCTATTTGTCTATTTGTCTTATGTCTATCTATCTAGCTATCTTTCAATCTACCTATCTATCTTTTGATCTGCATAACTGCATATCTGCCTATTTGTGTGTGGGTGTGTGTGTATCTATATATATCTATATATCTTTCTATAATTCTATCTATCTATCTATCTACCTATGTGTATATGTACCTATCTATCTTTCTTTCTTTCTCTGTTTCTATATCTAACTATCTTTATATTTATCATTCTATATGTCTACCTATCTGTATATCTATATATCTATATTTTATCTATCTATATGACTGTCTATCTATCTATCAATCTATCAATCTATATGTCTATCTATCTTTTTGACTATCTATCTATCTGTCTATATGTCAATCTATCAATCTGTCTATCTTTTAATATAACTATCTATCTATTTGTCTTTCTGTCTAAATGCCTATCTTTATATTTGTCTATTTGTATATCTATCTATCTATTATATGTTTTATTATCTATCAATCTATCGATCTCTCTTTTTGTCTCTAAGTCTATATATCTGTTATATATCTATCTATCTATATCTCTAGCTAGCTATCTATCTACATATCTTGCTATCAACCAATCTACCTATCTACTTTTCTATTTATCTACCTATCTATAAATTTATCCATCTATATATCTATCTATATATTTATATGTCTATCTGTATATCTATCTATCTACATATCAATCAATCAATCAATAAATCTGTCTGTCTATCTGTCTGTCTGTCTATTTGTCTGTCTATCTATCTATCTATCAAACTATCTTTTATTTATCTGTCTATCTATCTATCTATTTATAAATCTTTTTCTATGTATGTCTATCTATCTATGTATATGTCTATATGATTATTTGTCTAACTATCTATCTATCTATTTATCTGTCTATCTTTCTATCTTCAAATCTATCTATCTATCTATCTATCTTCTGTCAATTTAACAACCTATCCATCTATATAATTATATATTTGTCAATTAGTAATTCTATCTATCTATCTATCTATCGATATATATATATATATATATAGATAAATCTATCTGTCTATCTATTAATCTGTCTATCTGCCTATTTGTATATCTATATGTCTGTCTATATTTCTATCTATCTATCTATCTATCTATCTTATCTATCTATCTATTTGTCTGTCTATCTTTCTCTCTATTAATCTATATATCTATATATTTATCTATCAATGTATCTCTCTCTATATATCTATCTGTCTGTCTATCTATCTATCTGTCTGTCTATCTTTCTCTCTATATATCTATATATCTATATATCTATCTATCTACCTATATGTTTATCTTACTATTTATCAATTTTTGTATTAGTCTATCTATCTATCTAACTATTTGTATATGTATGAATCTGTCTATTTGTTTGTCTATATGTCTATTATTTTATGTATATGTCTTTCTATAGGCTTATCAATTATTCTATATATCTGTCTACATGTCTATCTTTCTCTGTGTATTTGGCTATCTAACTATATGTCTAACTATTCTATAAATCTTTCTATATGAATATCTATATATTTATGTATATCAATATATGACTATCTATCTAACTAACTAACTAACTACCTATCAATATATCTTTCTTTCTTTCTATCTATATGACTATCTGGCTAACTAGTTATCTAGCTAACTGTCTATCTATATGTCTCTCTTTGTCTCTCTATCTATCTATATATCTATCTATCTATCTATCTATCTATCTATTTATCTATATATTTGTTAATTTGTAAATCAGTCAATTTTTGAATCTTCGTATCTGTCAAATTATCTATCTGTCAATCAATCAATCTTTCTATCTTCTATCTATCTTTATGTATATCTGTCTATCTATCTATATGTCTATCTATATTTATTTCTAACCATCTAACTATATATCTCTTTATTTATTAATCTATATATCTATTTATCTGTATATCTATCAATCTTTCTATATGTCTATCTGTCTATAAGCCTAGATATCTATATATGTATCTATATATCTATATATCTATTTATCTATGTTTCTGTGTATCTGTCAATTTGGCTATTTCTCTATCTATATATCTATATGTCTATCTATCTATAAATCTATATATATATATATATATATATATATATATATCTATATCTATATATCTATCTTTTTATCAATCTATTTTTCTGTCTATCTATCTATCTATATATCTAACTATGTATATATGTATCTATCTATCTATTTCTCTAAATGCTTATCTAGCTATCTAGATATCTGGCGATCTGTATATCTATCTATGTATCTATCTATGTATTAGTCTTTCTATCTTTCTATTTATTAGTCTACATTTTTATATATTTGTGTATCTTTCCATTTTCCACTCTATATAAATGTCTATCTATCTATTTGTCTATTTGTCTATCAGTCTATCTATTTATTTGTCTATCTGTCTATATGTCTTTCTATCTATGTATCTATCTTTCTATGTGTGTATTTATTTTTTTGGCTCTCATTCTTTTTGTCTATCTATCTGTCTATTTTTTTATCTATTTATATGTCTATATGACTATCTATCTACCTATTTATCTCTCTATCTTTATTTCGAACTATCTATTTATCTATCTATATATCTGTCTATCTATCTATCTAAATCTCTATGTATCTGCATATTTGGCTATCTGGCAATCTATCTATATATCTATCTGTCTATCTATCTATATATCTATTGATCTATCTTTCTTTCTTTCTATCAATCAATCAATCTATCAATTTATCGGTCTATCTATTTATCTGCTTATCTATCTATCTATATACTTATCTAGTTATATGTCTATTTATCTATATATCTATCTGTCTATCTATTTTTCAATTTATCTAACTATATGTCTATATTTTAATCTTTGTGTCTGTCTATATGGTTATATGGCTATCAAGCTATATGTCCATCTATATATTTGTCTTTCTATCCATCTATATATTTATCATTCTATCTATTATATATCTTTCTAACTGTCTATCTGTCAATCAATCAATCTATCTATCTATCTATCTGTCTGTTTATTTATCTATTTGTCTACCAGTTTACCTGTCTATGTGTCTATGAGTCTATCAACCTATCTTTCTACCTATCTATCAATCTATATGTCTATCTATCTATATATCTATCTATGTATATATCTATCTATCTATCTGTATATCTATATATCTATCTATCTATCTTTCTTTCTTTCTATCTAGCTATCTACTTATCGATATATCTATTTGTCTATCTATCAATCTATCTATTTGTCTATCTATCTGTCTGTCTGTTTCTCTATATATCTATCTATCTATCTATATGGTTCTATGTCTATCTATCTTTCTATCTATCTATCTATTTTTCTTCTAATCTGTCAATTTATCTATCTATTGGTCTGTCTATATATTTATCTATCTATATCAACTATTTATCTATCTACCTATATATCTATCTGTCTATCAGTTTATATGTGTACGTGTCTACCTAACTATGTGTCTACCTGTCTATGTGTCTGTGTCCCTATGTCTATTTGTCTATTTATTAATCATTTTATCTGTCAATCAATCTATCTATCTATCTATCTATCTATCTGTCTATCTATTTATCTATCTATTTATATATCATTCTATATGTCTATCTTTCAATCTATCAATTTGTCTATATATCTATTTGTCTATCTATCTATCACTCTATTTATCAATCAATTTATCTTTGTGTCTACATGACTATCTATCTATCTATCTATCTGTCTGTCTATCTGTCTATCTATTTATCTATTTGTCTGTCTGTCTATATATCTTTCTATTTATCTATCTATTTTTCTGTGAATATGTTTATCTATCTATCTATCTATTTATCTATCTATCTGTTAAACTATTTATCTATCTACCTATATATCTATCTGTCTATCTATTTATATGTCTATGTGTCTACCTATCTATGTGTCTAAGTCTCTATGTGTCCATGTGTCTACTTGTATATCTATCTATTTAATTATCATTCTATCTATCTATCTATCTGTCTATCAATCTATCTATCTAATTATCTATATATTTATATATCTATCTATATGTCTATCTTTCTATCAGTCTATTTGTCTATCTATTTGTCTATCTATCTATATATCTCTCTATTTATCAATCTATATATATTTGTGTCTACCTGACTATTTTTCTATCTGTCTGTCTGTCTATCTATCTATCTTTCTTTCAATCAATCTATTTGTCTATCTGTCTATATGTATATCTATCAATCTGTCTATCTATTTATGTGTCTATCTATCAATCAATCTATCTATTTATGTGTCTATCTATCTATCTTTCAATCTGCATATCAATCAATCTATCTATCAATATGTCTATCTGTTTGTCTATCTATCTTTCTATTTATCTATATGTCTATATATCTAATTGTCTATCTGTCTATCTGTCTATATGTCTATCTATTTGTCTAGCTATTTATCTATCTATCTGACATTCTATCTATCTGTCGATGTATCTATCTATCTCTCTCTCTCTCTCTCAATTTGGATATCAAACTATCTGTCTATCTATATGTATATCTATATATGTGCTTATCTTTCTATTTGTCTATTTATCTATATGTATATCTATATATCTTTATATCTTTATATCTGTTTATCTATCTATCTATCTCTATGGCTATCTGTCTATCTGTCTTTGTATATTTGTCTATCTGTCTATCTATCTACTCATCTCTCTTTCTATGTGTCTATCAGCCTATCTATTGCATGTTTATATATTTATCATTCCTTATATCTATCTATCTGTCTGTCAATCTGTCCATCTATCTATCATTCTATGTTTATATCTATCTATCTATATATTTGTCTATCTATCTATATGTTTATCTATGTATCTATCTGTCTATCTATCTTTCAGTATATCTAGCAATGTATCTATCTATCTATATGTCTATCTATAAATCTATATTTATGTCTATCTATCTATCTATGTATATGTTTATATTACTATCTATCTAACTATGTATATATCTATCTATCTATTTATCTATCTATCTTTCTATCTATATATCTATTTCTCTATTTACCTATCTATCAATCTTTATATCTATTTTCCTTTCTAGCTATCTGGCTATCTATCTATCTGTCTGTTTGTCAATCAATCAATCAATCAATCAGTCTATCTATATATTTGTCTATTAGTCTATAAGTCTATCTGTCTATATTTCTATCTATTTATCTGTATATCTAAAAATCTATTTTAATGTATATCTGGCTATGTATCTTTTTATCTATTTTTCTATCAATAAATATTTCTATATATCTATCTATCTATATATGAATATATCTATATGACTATCTATCTAAGTAACTAACTAACTTGATATCTATCTATCTATTTATTTATCTGACTATTTTTAAATCTATGTATATATTTATCTAATTATCTGTCTATCAATCTATATATATGTCTATCAATCAATCTATCTCTCTATCTATATGCATATCTGGCTATCTATCAATCTAACTATCATTATATCTATTTATATATCTATCTATCTGTCTGTCTGTCTGTATGTAGATCTATATATCTATCTATCTGTCAATCTATCTATATGTCTATCTATCTATCTACATATATATTAATCTCTCTATCAGTCTATCTATTTATCTATATATCTATCTATCTATCTGCCTATCTTTCTATCGATCTATATATCTATCTTTTTATCTGTCTATATATCTATCTATCTACTTTCAATCGATGTATCTATCCATATGGCTATCTGGTTATCAGGTTATTTGACTTTCTATCAATCTATCTTTCTTTCTTACTGTGTATATATCTATTTCTCTAAATGTCTATCTATCTATCTGTCTATCCTTCTATCTATTTAACTGTTTATCTGTATATCTATTTATATATCTATCTGTCTATTTGTATATCTATCTATCTATCTATTTATCTATGTGTCATTCTGTCAATTTGTCTATCTGTATATCTTACTATCTATCTATCAATATATCTCTGTATCTATCTACCTATGAGGCTATCTAGCTATATGGATATATATCTTTGTATCTATCTGTCAATCAACCAATCAATCTGCATATCTGTCTATCTATCTGTATATCTATTTATCTTTCAATATGTCAATTTGCCAATCTATCATTTTTTAAATTAGTGTATTTGTCAAATTTCTATCTGTCATTCAATAAATATGTCTATCTATCTGTCTGTCTATCTATCTGCCTATCTATCTATTTGTATAATTATCTATATATATATATATATCTATCTATCTATATGTTTATCTATCTATCTATAACTCTATCTATCTATCTATATGTCTATCTTTCTACCTACCTACCTATCTGTCTATATGACTATTTAATTATGTATCTATCTATCTATTAATTTATCTATCTATCTATCTTTCTTTCTTTCTTTCTAGATATATATCGACCTATTTATCTTTTTGTCTATATGTCTATCTTACAATATATCTATGTGTAAATCTCTTTATTTGTCTATCTATCTATTTATCTATCTATCTGTCTATTTATCTATCTATCTATTTATCTATATATCTTTTTAAATGTATATCGGCTTATCTATCTTTTTTTCTATATGTATATCTTACTTATAACTAACTATCTATATGTCTATCTGTCGATCTGTCTATATGTCTATTAATTTATCTAACAATCTTTTTATCTATCTATCTATTAGTCTATCTGTCTATCTTTCTATTTGTTTATCTATCTTTTTCTATATATATCTATCTATATAACTATCTATCTATTTATCTATCAAGATTTCTATCTATTTATTTCTGTATTTATCTGTCTATTTGTCTTTTTGTCAATTTGTCTATCTGTCAATCAAACAATCAATCTGTCTATTTGTCTATATGTCAATCAGTCTGTCAGTCTATCTATCTATCTATCTGTCGATATATCTATTTTCTACTTATCTATGTGTCTATCTGTCTATCTATCTATCTATCTAGTACTCTATCTATTTATTTATCTACCTATCTATCTGTCTATCTATCTATGTGTCTATCTGACTGACTGTCTATCTATCTATATATCTATATATATTTCTATTTGTCTATCTGCCTATTTATCTATCAACCTATGAATCGATTTGTCTATCTTTCTATCTATATATCTATCTATTTATCTGTCTGTGTATTTGTCTATATGTCCATCTATCAATGTATCTATCTGTTTATTTGTCAATCTATCAATCTAACTTTATATCTATCAATATATCTTTCTATATGTCATTCTATCTATCTATCTATGTGTCAATCTGCATATCTATCTTCCTATTTATTTGTTTATCTGTCTATTTGTCTATCTGTCTTTCTATCTATGTGTCAATGTGTCTATATGTCAATCTATCTATCTGTCTATCGCTCAATCTGACTATCTATCTATCTCTCAATATATTTATTTGTCTATCTTTCCATAATCCATCTATCTATCTATCTGTTTATCTATCTTTATGTCGATCTATTTATCTGTCTATCTATCTAACTATCTATCTATCTGTCACACTGTCTATCTAGCTATGTATATATATGTCAATCAGTCTATCTATAAATCTTTTTATATGTCTATATGACAATCTATCTCACTATCTAAGTAACTATCTTTTTATCTGTCTATCTTTATAACTAACAAGCTATCTTTCTTTCTATATATTTATTTTTCTAACTATCTATATAAAATCTCTCTATATATCTTCCTTTTTGGCTATATGGCTATTTTTGTATCGATATATTTACCTATATGTCTATCTATCTATTTGTCTATCTCTCTATATTTCTATTTATCTATCTATTTATCAATCTATCTATCAATGTTTTAAACTTTCAATTTGTCAATTTGTAAATTTGTAAATCTATATATTTGTCTATAATCTATATGTCAATCAATCAATCTAGCTATATGGTTATTTATTTAGGTTTATCTTTCTATATTTCATCTATATATCTGTCTATCTATTTATCTATCTTTCTGGCAATCTGTCATTTTTTCAATTTGTCAATTCATCTATGTGTCTATCTATCTAATTATCTATGTGTCAATTAGTCAATCTGACAATCTATTTATCTATCTGTATATCTATCTATCTATCTATTTATCTATCTGTCTATTTTTCTGTCTGTCTTTCTATCTATCTATATATAATTCTATCTAACTATATATATATATATATCTATCTATCTATCTATCTGTGTATCTATCTATCTATCTAATTATCTATCTCTCTATCTGTCTTTCTATCTATGTGTCTATCAATAGATATTTCTTTATATCTATCTGTCTATTTATCTATTTATCTATATACCTATATTCATATTTGCCTATTTATTTATCTGTCTATATGTCTATCTCTCTATCCTTCTATCAATAGTTATTTCTTTATATCTATCTGTCTATTTATCTATTTATCTATGTGCCTATATTCATATTTGCCTATTTATTTCTCTGTCTATATGTTTATCTCTCTATCCTTCTATGTTTCTATCTATCAGTCTGTGTATCTATCTTTATGTTTTTCTCACTATATATCTATCTATTTATTTATATGTCTATCTTTCTATCTATCTATTCGTCTATCTATTTATCTATCTATCTATTAATTTGTCTATCTATCTATCTATCTTACTATTTACATAACTATATATTTATCGATCTATTAATCTATCTATCTATATGTTAATCTGCCTATCTATCTATCTATATGTCTATCTATCTATCTATCTATCTATCTATATGTCTATATT
>JAREIK010001492.1:154886-207479 GCA_029783825.1 Sapria himalayana | reverse complement strand
TCTATCTATCGCCTATCTATCTATCTATCTGTCCTGTCTATTTATCTATAAGTGTATCTATCAATTTATTTATCTATCAATATATATATATATATATATATAATATATATATATATATATATATATCTATCTATCTATATGTCTATCCATCTATTTGACTATTTATCTATCTATCTATCTATCTATATGTCTATCTATCTGTCTATTTATTTATCTTTCTATCTTTCTATATGTCTATTTGTCTATCTCTATATATTTCTATATGTCTGTCTATCTATCTATCTATTTATCATCCTATCTTTCTATCTGGCTATATATCTATCTGTCTATCTGACTATCTATCAATCCTATATATATGACTTTCAATCAATCATCTATTTGTATATCTATTTGTCAATCTGTATATCTTTCAATATGTTAATTTGTCAATCTGTCTATCTATCTATCTGCCTATTTGTCTATCGATCTATCTGGCAAATATATTTATATGCCTATCTATCTATCTATCTGTCTATTATCTATCTTTTCTATCTATCTATAGATCTATTTATCTATCCATCAATCTGTATATCTATCTATCTAATATCATCTTATCTATATATTTGTCTATCTGTCTATCTAGTTATTTATCTATCTATCTATCTATCTATCTATCTGTCTATATGTCTATCTGTATATCTAACTATCTGTCTATCTGTTTATCTATCTATCTCTTTATCTGTAAATTTATTTATCTTTCTATCTGTATATCCTGTCTATCTATCAATTTTCTATCTATTAATCTGACTATATATCTATCTATCAATCTATCTATTTGACTACTTGTCTATTCTTTTTATTTGGTCCTATATATACACACACACATATTCTACTATTTTTTCAATCAATCTATCTATCAATTATATATTTGTCCACAATCTATCTATATATCTATCTATTTTTCTATCTATTTATCATCCTTTGTGTCTATCTGTTAATCTGTCAATCTATCTATTTGTCTATCTCTCTATATTCTAGTATAGATCTAGCTATTTTGTCTGAATGTATGTCATATTTGTCTATGTGTCAATTTGTCAAATTATCAACCTATAAATCTATTTTCTCTCTATCAATCGCTTAGCTATCTATATATCTAGCTATCTATCTATACGTCTATCTATCTATTTATTTATCTATCTATCTGTCTAGCGATCTAACTGTCTATTGTCTATCGGTCTATTTGTATATCTATTTATCTGTCTATCTTGTATATGCATATTTGTCTATCTATCTTTCTGTCTATCTTTCTCTCTACTTATCTATCTTTTTATTTATCTATCTATCAAATTAGTTATCTGTCTAATCTATCTATCTTTCTATCTACTATCTATCTTTCTATCTTTCTATCTGTCAATCAATCTATATATCTATCTGTCTATCTTTTAATATCCTATCTATCTATCTGTCTATCTATCTTTCTATATCTATCTATTATTATTTTCTATTTATCTATCTTTCTATCTATCTTTATGCCTATCTATAAATCTATCAAATAGTCTATATGTCTATGTCGTTATATGTCATTCTATCAATCTGTCTATATATATATATCTATCTATCTAGCTATTTGTTTATCTGTCTAGCTGTATATCTATCTTTTGACTATATATAAATCTATCATTAAGTATATATGTCTATGTGTCTATCAGTCAATCTATCAATCTGTATAACTATCTATGTGCTTATCTTTCAATCAATCTATCTCCCTATATGTGTATATGTCTACCTGTCTATTTGCCCTATCTATCTATCTTTATATATGTATATCTATCTATATTTCGATCTATCTATCTGTCTATTTGATTAAATGTCTATTTGTAAATTTTTTGATATGTCTATTTGCCTATCTATTTTTGTGTCTATCTATCTATTTGTTTATCTATTTATCTATCTATCTGTCATCTATCTATCTGCCTGTCTATCTAGCTATCTATCTATTTATCTATCTCTTTTCTATCTATCTCTATTTCTATCTATCTATATGTTTTTCTGTCAATTTGTCTATCTATCTATTTGTCTATCTGTCTGTCTATTTATCTTTCTCTTCATCTCTCAGTCTATTTGTCTATCTGTCAATCTATCATTCTATCAATCTGACTATCTATCTATCTGTCTATCTATCTATCTATCTATCTGTCTATCTGTCTATCTATTTAACTATCCCTCTATGTATCTATCTATCTATATATCTATCTATCTGTCTATCTATTTATCTATCTATCTATCTATATGTTTATCTATATATCTGTCTATCTATCTATTTGTATATCTGTCTATCTTTCTATATATCTATCTATTTATTTCTCTATCTATTTATATGTCTATCTATTTATTTATCTGTCTGTCTGTCTGTCTATCTATCTATCTATCTATATGTCTGTCTAGCTGACTATTTGTCTATATTTCTATCTATGTTTCTACCTCTCTAAAAATCTTTCAATAACTCTATATGTCCATGTCTCTATCTTTCAATCTTTCAATCAATCAAATTGTCTATTTATTTATCTATCTATCTGTCTATCGATCTATCTGACTATTTGTCTATATGTCCATCTTTATATCTATCCTAATGCCTATATATAAATCTGTCAATAAATTTATATGTATATGTACCTATCTATCAAACTATCAATCTATCTAACTATTTATGTGCTTATCTTTCAATCTATTTATCTTTCTATATGTCTATATGTCTATCAGTCTATCTGTTTATCAGTATATCAGTCTATCTGTCTATTTGTATATCTCTCTATCTATCCATCCATCTATCTATCTATTTGCTTATCTATCTATCTATCTATCTATCTATCTATCTATATCTCTATCGATCTGTCTATTTGCCTTTCTAACTATGCGTATATCTTTCAATCTGTCAACTTATTTATTTATCTATCTATCTATCAATCTATCTATCTATCTTTCTGTCTGTCTATCTGTCTATCTATCTATCTATCTATCAGTCTATCTGTATATCTGTATATCTATCTATCTATCAATCTATCTTTCTCTCTAGTCTATCTAACTATCCACTATCATTCGATCCATCTATCAGTATTTATGTAAATCTGTCAGTATGTCAATCTATCATTATGTCAATGAGTCAATCTATCTTTATGTTTATTTCTCTATATATATCTCTCTATCTATCTATATATCAATTTGTTTGTCTATCTATTTATCAATCTATCTATTTATCTTTTTATATATCTATCTATCAATCAATTTATCTGTATATCTGTATATCTGTCTATTTGTATATAAGTCTATCTACCTATTTGTGTATTTGCGTATCTATCATTCTGACCATCTGTCTATCTATATATCTATCTATCTATCTATCTAGCTTTCTATCGATCTTTCTGCCTATATGTCTATCTGTCTATCTTTCTATGTATCTATCTTTCTATTTGTCTATTTATATACCTATCTATCTGCATATCTATATATTTTCTTATCTACATATTTGACTATCTATCTATATATCAGTCTATCTATAACTCTATCTATATGTCTTTCTATCTATGTATCTATCTTTTTGTCTGTCTGTCTGTCGGTATGTTCATTTGTCTATCTTTCTATCTATCTATCATTATTATATTTATTTATTTGTATATCTATCTATCTGGCTATATGTCTATATTTCTATCTATCTATCTGTCAATCAATCAATCAATCTAGCTATCTATTTGTCTGTCTTTCAATCCATTTGTCTATCTGTCTATATATCTATCTATATTTCTATTTATCTATGTATTTGCCTATATGTCTATCTATCTAACAATCTATTTGTCTATTTGCCTTTGTGTATGTCTGTCTATTTGCTTATCTATCTGTCTATCATTTATCTATCTGTCTATCAGTCTTATATATATATGTCTATCTATCAATTTATCTATCTTTATATCTTTCTATCCGTCTATCTATTTATCTTTCTATCTTTCTATTGGTCTATCTGTCTATTTGACTATCTGTCTATATGTCTATCTAACTATTTGTCTGTGTGTGTGTGTGTATATATTTCTATTTGTCTTTATGTAATTCTAAATATATGTCTATCTGTCTATCCATCCATCCATCCATCCATCTATATGTCTATATGTCTAACTATATATCTTTCTATCAGACTTTCTATCTATTTATCTATCTATCTATCTATCAATCTCTCTGTCTATCTATCTATCTATCTATCTATCTATCTTTTTTGTACATTTATCTATCTATTTGTCTATCTTTCTATATATCTATCATTCTATCTACCTATATACCAATCTGCAAATATGCTTATCTACCTAATTTTATATCTATTTAACTATCAGTCTATAAATTTGTCTATATGTTTAGCTATCTATATATTTATGTCTCTATATGTCTATCTGCCTATTATATTTCTATCTATCTTCTATCTGTCTATCTATCTATCTATCTGTCTGTCTGTCTGTCTATCTATCTATTAACTCTCTATCGTTCTATTTATCTATCTATTTATCTATCTAGATATCTGTATATCTATCTATATATCTGTCTATTTATCATTTTTTCTATATATATATATATATATATGTCTATCTGTCTATCTATCTATATGTATATCTATCTATTTGTCTATCTATCTATTTGTCTATCTGTCTATTTGTCTATCTGTCTATTTGTCTATCTGTCTATCTATCTATTTATCTATCTATTTGTCTAATTGTCTATCTGTCTATCTATCTATTTGTCTATCTCTCTATTTGTCTATCTGTCTATCTATCTATATGTATTTGTGTCTCAGTGCCTAGTGTCCATCTATGTAACTACCTATCTATCTATCTATCCATCCATCCATCTGTCCGTCTATCTATTTACATGTCTATCTATCTTTGTCTATCGGTCTAGCTATGCATCTATCTTCATTTCTTTCTATATGTCAACCTGTCTATCTCTCTCTCTCTATCTGTCTATCTCTCTGTCTGTCAATCAATCAATCAATCTTTCTATTTATCTATCTGTCTATTTGTATATCTATATATCTACATATTTGCCTACGTGTCTATTTATTTATCTGTCTATCTATCTTTCTTTCTATCTGTCTATCTGCCTATCTATCTATCTATCCATTTGCCTATCTGTCTATCTGCTTATCTTTCTATATATCTATCTATCTGTCTATCTATCTATTTGCCTATCTGCCTATTTGCATATCTATCTATCTATTTATCTGTTTATCTATATATCTATCTTTATTTTAAGCTATATATATATATATATATATATATATATATATATATATATGTCTATCTCTCTATATGTATATCTATCTACATGTCTATATGTCTATCTATATATCTGTATATCTATCTATCCATCTGCCAATCTATCTATCTATCTATCTATCTATCTATCTTTCTTTCTTTCTTTCTTTCTACCTATATGTAAATCAATCTATAATTATTTATGTCTATGTGTCTATCTATAAATTTATCAATCTGTCTAACTATCCATCTACATATCTTTCTATCTGTCTATCTTTCTATATGTTTATATATCTATCTCTCTATCAGTCTATCTCTCTATACGTCTATTTGTATATCTTGTCTATATGTCTATTTGTTTATCTGTCTATCTATCTATCTATCTATCTACCTACCTACCTACCTACCTATCTATCTATCTATCTATCTATCTATCTATCGGTCTGTCTATTTGTATATTTGTTTATCTATCGATCGATCGATCTGTCTGTCTATCTTTCTATCTATCTATCTATCCAAATATTTATCTATCTATCTATCTATATATTTATCTATCTGTCTGTCTGCCTGTCTATCTTTCTATTTGTCTATCTGTCTATCTAACTATCAATCTATCTGCCCATCTATTTATCTATTTAGTTTTCTATCCGTCAATCTATTTATTTGTTTACCTATCTATCTATCTATCTATCTTTCTAATAGTCTATCTATTTATCTATATATCTTTCTATCTATATGACTATTTGTCTATCTACCTATCTGTCTATATGTTTATATGCATATTTTTGTATCTTCCTATCTATCTATCTATCTATTTATCTATTTATAAATCTATCTATAAGTATATCTTTCTAAACTACAAGAAAATATTCATTTACTTAGCGAATTTTAGCTAGGGATCAATCACTAGCTAAATTGCGAGAGATTAGCCTGGTAATAGCAAGGGATTTATGATTTTTCATTCAAATAAAATTTTGCAACGGATTACGACCGATTAGCGAAGGAATATTTTTCTTAAATTCCATTCAAGAAATGCTGGGAATTTAGCAATGGATTAGTGTCAAAATATTTTCATAAATTCCGCTCAAAAAAAGTGAGAAATTTTGCGACAGATTAGCGATGGATTAGCGAGTGAATATTTTTTAAATTACACTCAAGAAAAGCAGAGAATTTAGCAACAGATTTAGCGACAGATTTTTCTTAGCTAATAAAATTCTAAATATAATGATAAATTTAGAGATAGAATTTCCCTAGCTAATAAATCCAAAATTTAGCGACGGATTTAGCGACAGAATTTCCCTAGCTAATTACATCTGAAACATAGTGATGGATTTCAGCGATGGAATTCCCTAGCTAATTATATACGTAATATAGCGACGGATTTTAGATACAAAAAATCTCAATCTAATTACATCCCGAAATATAGTGACAGATTTAGCGACGGAATTTCTCTAGCCTATTATAACTAAATATAGCAACAGATATTAGCGACAAAACTTCCCTAGCAAATTACATCCTGGATATAGCGACAGAACTTACCTAGCTAATTAAATCTAGAATATATCGATGGATTTAGCGATGAAACTTTCCTAAATAATTAAATTAAGAATATATCGATGGATTTAGTGAATGAATTTTCCTAGCTAATTAAATCTCAAACATAGGGACAAATTTAATGATGAAATTTTTCTAGCCAATATTTAATTATTTAATTTTTTTTAATTTATTATTAGCTATAATATTTTATTTAATTTTGTTTATTAAATGTATGTTAATGGTCTATAGATAAGCGATCCTTAAAAGATACATTCTCCTTATAAATTATAAAAAAATGATATTATAAATAAAATATTTTAAAAAATATAAAAATACAAAAAACAATTATATTAATAAGGACTAAACTAACTATTTTTATGATGTATTAATTTTTAAAAAAATTATACAAAAAAATTATCTAAAATTTTTAATTAAGAAACTTAATAATTTGTATTAAAGTAACATTAAATAATTACTTTAATAAGTATAATAATTTTTTTCGATATTTTTAAAATTAAATTAACATACATTATAATTTCGACTAATATAAATGTAAAATAATTCATTATATGATAAAATATAAAATATTTAAAAAAATATTTGAATTAACGAATAAACTAGTAAATATTAATATTATTATAAGTATAAAAAATTTATGATTATGAGAAACTTTTAAAAAAATAAATAATACAAAATTTGAAAATCTTTAATTATTATAAAATTTAAAATTTTCTTTTAAATCTAAAAGAAAATAAATTAATATTTAAAAATAAATACATAGATGTTTGCCCCTACTAAAATTTATAAGAATTAAGCAATTGAGTAATATTTGTACTATTAGCTTTTAATATTCGGTCTTTATTAAAATAAAAAATATAATTTTTTTTAATTATCTTCTCACTTTAAGTAATTTTTAGAATTTTAAAAATTATAAATGATATCAAATAATATGAAATTTTATTCCTTTAAAATTATTTCATATTATCTACATAAAAATTAATATGAAATCTTAAAATGTTATAACCATAAAATATATATATTTATATATTTTTTAACATAAAAAGTGTTTTATAACACTTAGGAGTGTAGCTAGAAGACCAATCATCTTTTTATGCGTGTCTTGTTATATGAAGTTTGTAAATTTTGTAGCCATTTGATTTTTTTTTCTAGTTATAAAGCTAAACATCAATTTTTTGAAGTTGTTTATATATTTATTGTTTAATTAATTTTATAATAAAAAATTACATGGTGTTTGTTTTTCATTTGTACCTTGCCACACACACATGAACTTTGTTGAAAATATTTTGATAATAAATAAAAAAATGAGTTTTATGTATTTTAATTATTTATTATTTATTTATTATTTATTTAGCTATCTATACATATATGTAAATATATATATATATATATATATATATATATATATATGTAATAAATATAGATGTATAGAAATAAATAACTATATGTAAATCCTAAAATTAATTGAAAAATGAGTCTTTATGTATAAAAAAAATGAATTGAAAAAAATGAGTCTTTATGTAAATATATGTAAATTTTGAAAATATATCAGAAAGAGATTTATCATCAATTCAACTCTAACATATATGTATAAATAAATGAATTGAAAAATGAGTCATTATGTAAATATAATTATTTATTGTTTATTTAGTTATATATAGTTGATTTTTTAAACATATATGTATAAAAAACGAAGTTTACAAATATATGGATTTCAACTCTAACATACGCCTAAGAGCATCTCCAAGAGGCTCGGTGTCCGCTTCCGTTTAGTTATTTTTAAGAGTTAAACTTAAAAATCAACTCTCTTTGCATATGCTATCTATTTCTCATTTCTGTAGTTTATCTCGCCTAATCTATAAACCCTCATCATACTCCAACTCCAATGGGCTTCGATTCTTGAGGGGGCCTATGGAAGACAACTTCTCTCTTCGCAACGCGCATGGTAGTGATGCTGATCAGGAAGAGATTTATCAGAATGTATGTGCCTTTTAGCTGTAAGTCATTCCATTAATTTGATCCTGATCATGTAATACAATACAGATAGAACTCATGTGATTGCTCATCAATAATCATACTCAACACAAAACTATTTGCACGTATCTTTCTATGCTAGCTTTTGTGACTCCATCTCCATCTCTCTCATCAGTTTGAAGAACTCTAGGTCGGGTATCAAACGAAAAGTATGCTTTATTGCTTCATTTTTGGATGGTTTTTATTTTTTTTGATATGAGAGATAAGTTTGGGTGTAGGAAGTTATGAAAGTAATTATGCACCAATGTGATATACTAAACAACAAATAGCTCGCTTGCTGTTTCTATGAATCATATAAAGAGAGAATTATGCCAGCTCATACATCTTCGCCTCATACCTAACCACACATATTAGCTTGTATGAGCTTTATAAATTATTATGTCTCTACTATTCTAATAACACCATTGAAGTACTTAATATTAAGAGGTCTTCACACATAGATCATGATAAATAGGCTATATCCTAATGCTCAGTGATACTTCCACACCAAAACATCCAGAATGAATAAAAAAATTACCATGAGAATCTTGAGGTTTACTATGACACCTAAGTTCTCAAATTTTCTCTTTACCAAATATAGCCAAGACACCTTTGCTAAAAGATCATGCTAAAAAACAAATCTTATTGTTATAATTAAGCACTAAAACATCAAAATAGAGTTTATATTTAAATATTTTTAATCCACTAGGATACTTTAGGTTCACAAATGAAACAAAAGATAATTTTTAATAAGTTTTTAAACCTCTATACTATGGACTTATTGCATGCCAAGACACAATATGTCTATATATTGTATACACATACATTATATATATTGTTCACACACACACACACACACACACACAATATGCATATAGATATATTGTGTATATATATATATATATATGTATATATAAATTATATATATAAATAAATAAGCACACATAAACACAATATATATAGATATACACATGCACACAATATATACATATATATATATAAGTATGTAGGTATGTATATTGTATATATAGTATATATATGATTTATTTATATGTATACTATAAAAATAAGAAAATAAAAATTAAATAATATTTTTGATTTTTATAAAAAATGCAATTTGGATTCCTATTTAATATGACCCATAGTGTACACACACACACACACACACACACACACACACACACACACACTTACTACAAATATATTGTATATAAACAAAATATAGATAGAACATAAATACATACATATATATAAAATTAAAAATAAGAAATATAAATTATAAAATATTTTTGATTTTTATAAAAATGCAAGTTGGATTCTTTTTTGATCTAACCCATTGCCCATAGTCTTTCTTATATATATATTTTTTAAAAGAAGGTTGCCGATTTTTTATAGATACATATATACATGCATACATACATACATATATATTACGACAAATGATAGAATCAAGTTGATTATTTTCAATACACTAAAGTATTATTATTTTTTCAATTTGTTGTATAAAATATCAATTTTTTCTTAATTAAAAAACAAATATAATTTTATTTGGGATACAAAAACATAATTTTTTTATATTAGTTGTGACACAATATTGTTTGTACGAATATCTTACCTTCTTCGACCCCATACCCTCAAAATTTATAAATGAGCCAAAAGGATAATATGAGCTAGGTTTGAGTGGGACAAAAAAAATGTTAAATGTAGTACCACTAAACATTAAATATTCATTTTCCCAAACCAAGTATAATTTTCCCATTTATTATTACCCAAATGATTTGTTAACATTTGCACTTCATATATATATTTTAAAAAATATTCTCTTTTTAAAATACAATTCTTACAAAATGTATATGAACTTTATATTCATATTTACACATAATTACCCCTTAAATCTATGAGAATCACACACACATGCACACACACACAAACATATGCATGCATGTAAGTAAGCATATATATATATATCCATATTTCCTTCCATCAAAATATCTACTTAAGTGAATTAAATTTTATTTTCAAGTTGCAAAACTCTCATAAGAAACACATGCGTGCACACGCACCCACACACACACACACACACACACACACACACACACAAACACTCATACACCACAAGTGGATGTGATGAATTGTTTTCTTTTTCTTTGTAGTAAAAAAAGATGACAAAAAGAACTTAATTTTTTAATAGCATGTTTTCAATATTTTTGTTGAGGAAGAATTGAGGGAGATGTTTTAGAAGAACAAGAAAAAAAAAAGCAAAAAAAAACTTTTACAATGTAATAAAGATAATCTAATATCATTTAAATTTATGGAACACCTTAATATCAATGGTGACAATTATAACATATGGTTGATAAAGCAAATCAGTTAAAGTTATTACACATGTTACAATCACAGTGCTAAGTGCTAACAATGTCTGGTCTGTCATCTGTGGGAACCAGTGGGCCATGAATCAAAGAAGTCCTCCGGGATAAAAAAATTCCAATCTAACAGCCTGAAACATGTGATGATCATCATCACAATGACCTCTTCTTCTTTTTGGCAAATATATCATATCGAGTGTTTAAATGTATTTTAAACTCGATTTTCTCTCTCTAATCCCTCTCTTCTGCTTCCAAAATTATTGAATCTAAAAAAATTATGATTTTATCTCCTAACTAGAAAGTAATCACGATTTAACTTTTATTATTTAGAATAACAATGAATGAGCTAATGCAAAAAATTTCAAAACATTAACAATTTTAAAATCACAAGTTAATTAAAATTCAAAAAAAAAAAGATTATTTAAAACTTTAAAATCTTATGTCTTCTGTGCATCATTGCCATTCAGCATGATCGGGTATGGCAGTGCACTTTGCTGTGCTCATCGTTCCTTGCTGGGCTGGTGGACAACATTGCCATGCCGTGTTGTGAAAAAATGAGTAATGCTAGCATGAGATGACCTATTTAACACCTCTATAGTCTTAATCGAAAGTAGGATATTCTAGAATAAACCCAAGTTAGCTTGAAAAGAATGCGAGCTAGCCTGGAACAAATCTAGGCTAGCATGAAATGCTAGCATGGAATGAATCTGAGTTAACCTAGAATGAACCTAAGCTAGCCTAGAATGAACTCGTGCTATCCCAGAATGACGTCGAGCTAGTCTAGAATGAATCTAAGCTAGCTTGGAATGAATCCGAACTAGAGGTGTGAAGCAGGCCATGTCATGCTGGCACGATATGCTGTTTCTCAGCACGGCCATTCCATGCACGACATGGTTAAAATCCCATGCCATGCTAGGCATAGAAGCCCGATAGGAATGACAAAGTGCACAGTCGTGCTCACCATGCCAAATGACGAAGAGAGGAAAACCAGAAAAAAAAGCGATCATGTGGCCAAATGTTTTTTAAAAAATAGACGGCTCGTTATGGGGCGGTCAAATTAAAAAAAATAAAATAAAACTAGTATTAAAGGTTTTCCATTCCGTTGGCCCCGGCATGAAGCACGACTCATGCTGGCCCATCATGCCACAAACTATGCCATGGGGTGGCTCAGCCTGAGGCACGGTTCTGGACCATGCCATGCCGGGCCAGGCACTGCTGATCTGGGTCATGCCCGGGCCGCCCTACCTATTTGACATCCTTATTCCAAGCTAGCCTAGAATGAACTTGGGTTAGTCTAGAATGAACCTGGGCCACCTCAAAATGAATCAGGCTAGCCTATAATGAACCCCAACTAGTCTAGAACGAATTCATGTAGTCATGCTAGCCTAAAATGAATACATAATAGATTGGAATGATTTTAGGTTAGTTTCATGCATTGTGCGCAAGCATGTCAAGGTTTGGCCTGACATGATCCTGGCAGGCGACAAGCCATACCAGGTTTCCATTTTAAGAGCCATGTAATGCTAGGCATGACATAGTGGCAAGACTAAGCCTAAAAAATATGACATCCCACTCAACAGGGTCTGTTGGATATCTATATGCAGATTATTTCTAACTATGAAAGGCCACCAATGAAATAAAAATTTTTATGATGTCTATCTTATCAAGTTGAGAGAAACATATTTTAATAATCAATATAAAATATATGAGTAAGCCTATTGACAATACATCTTATCTTATGATAATATATTTCCTCATCTAGATATGTTTTCACAATGAACACCCACCTATGGTATTTCTTACAAAGGCAATCATAAGACATGATATCATCTTAAATGAGATAATATTTGAGAATGAGACTTGAGTATCATTGTACAAAAATACCTATACAATAAGATGATGGGTAGAAATCTTCACTTTATTTTGAAGAGTGATTAGAAGACTAATATCATAGAAATTGCGATCAGAACACATGGCTACATGAGAAACTTATTGATGCTCTGAACATGCTATGCATGTCCATTCTCAATACAAACTCTATGTTTTGTACACTCAAGTCTTGTAGTCCCCAAATCATCATGAGCCAGAATTGGAGTAAACTTGAGGATTACCAAGTTGGATGGACTCGAGAGATATTTACTTTCTTGTGAAACTTCGCTCTCTCTAGAGTTAACTTGATCCGTACTTATTGGTCAATATGATGATTTCACATAAATATTATCATAAAGTGAACCTAATTCAATTGTTACCGATGAGTGATCGTCCCTCCTCATTGGAGGCTTAGGAAAGACTGAAAATTAATTTACTCACATATATCATTTGGACTCTTGTTCTAGGCTCGTTAAAAAATGAGTCTAACTTAAAAAAATATCAATATTTTCTAAGACTCAATCAGATTTTGATTAAAAATACTAGCATACTTTTTAGATACTAGATTAACCAAGAAAATTAAATCTCAAAGTACTAGGTATTACCTTATCCTGTCATAGGAAAAAAAAAGATGAACAAGACAAACACACCAAAATACTCCGAGAGATATTAAATAATTTCTTTTTCCAAAATAAATGATTTAAAAAATCATATTATAAGAAATGATAAAAAAAATATTCAATTGATAAAATAGATTTGATTAATATATTTTTGGAAGACTATTTCAAAATACTACAATTAAAAATCTGAGTTGTCTTAATCAAATATCTATTCATCCTTTTTAAAATCTCATTACATGATGTATCAATACATGAAGTCTGGTATATAACCTCAAGATTCACACATAAAGAATGAAAACTATCTGATACATTATTACTTCTACTATTTTTTTTGTATTTTCATTTCATTTTTTTATGAAATGACTGAAAATAAAATATATATATATAATTTAAAATAAAAAAATTGTAATTTAAAATTAAAAAAAAACAAGTAAAACATGTATAATTATCAATCATTATGATAAAATATCCTAACTTCTTTCAAATTTTATCTATAGTGAGCTTTCATTTTTCTTCTAAATGTATCAGATCGAATGAATCTTTGCTCACACAGATCCGATGGACAAAAAAAATATCTTACTAAATATTTCAAAGAGAGATCTAATACCAGACATGAGCAAATATCTAAAAAATAATCAAAATCGATATTATTTATTTAATATATATTTATTTTAATAGTTATTATAGTTTCTATTTGTTTATAATTTTACAAATTTTTTTTATTTGTTGTTTATTTTATTACATATGAGAATACTCGACATATGAGCTGTCCAAATTCATATTGCCCATTATATAAGGATACATCATTGTACATTATTTTTCAAGAGTTTTATTAATATTTTAAATTTATTTTCATCATGTTATTAGAGCCAGTACCATAGAGAGCTCAAATACTATGATTTGTAGAGAGATAAGTGCCTGTAGATAGTAACATCACAATCACAGATGCACTATGTGTAACATTGCATGCGTGTACAATACCTCTTTCCAAAGAAGGCACAAATAATGTGTTCCCTCCCATCTCTCCATTGCATGGCTATTGCATGAGATGTACGTCGATGCCAATTGCATCAATGTAGATGGTGCAAAGTGCAATGTGTAACAAAGTGTGCAATTTCATGCGCATATGTACATATTCATGAGCAAGTGTGTGACAGTGTGTGCGGAAGTGTGTGATAGTGTGTGCGCAAGTGTGTGATAGAGTGTGCGCAAGTGTGTGATAGTGTATAATAGTGTGTGCACAAGTATGTGACAATGTGTGACAGTGTGTGTAAGTGTGTATGCATTCTTCAATCATTTTTGACTGTGTGTCCTTTCAAATTTTGAATCATATAAAAATTATTCAGCATGTTTTCTAGAGATTCTAAAATTAATTATTTTATTTATTTTTCTTGATTATTCTAGTATATAAAAAAGTACAAGTATTTTTCATTAATGTCTAGGATACTATTAGAGAGTGATGAAATATTTTTAAAGCAAAACTCATTTTTTAGTGAATTCAGGAAGAATAATAATCTAAAGATATTATTAGACTCATTATTTTTCCTCATTACCCTATAACCCCACTTAAATTTCTAGTTATAAGAGACTAGAGAGGATTACCACCAACTACATATGAACTTATTGGTTCAAATTATGATTACCCTTCTATGAGTATGGGATCATCATTTGCTCTGACAAAGATAAATAATATCAACTTTTAATAAAGTGAGATTTCCACGGAGAGGTAATTTACCTCGAGTCCTAGATGACATAATAAATAGTCTAGAAATTTACTATAGTTCCTAGTCACGATGAGTTGAAAATTATAAAATTTATTACCCATAATTTAAAATTTATACTAAGAAAAAAACACATGTGCATCATGTTGGAATTTATTTCTATTTCACTTTATATCATACTTATTAACATTATTTTATAAAATAGTAAAATAATTAATTTAATACAAATATTTAAAAAATAATAATATATTAAAAAATATTTATCAAATAGTTATAACATTTACTGTTTGAATCATAAAATCATACATTAGACTTCCTATGTTACAATCTTTCACAAAAAATAGGATTATTAAAAAGAAAGAATAAATATTTAATTGAAATATTTTAGATAATCGATAAATCAACCACAAATTAACTCATCAAATAGTTACCCTCTTATATTCTTTCTTACATTATACTCTTTTAGATCATGCATAATGGAAATACAACATTTAACTTTCTTCATATTTTTTAAAAACATTTATTTTTTCATAATCTCTCCACAAAACATAAGATGAAACCAAAAACTTTGAGTTTAATCTTTCTTGGTTAATTTAGTATATAAAAAGGATCCGCATATTTTTATAAGAGTTTGATATAATATTAGTGAGTACTAACATTATTTTTTTGAGCATAGTTTATTTTTTAGTGAGTCTGAAGAATAAGAATCCATAAAATAGATTTGGATCCATTACTTTTACATACTCTTCTGTTATCCCACTTGGATTGGACCTCTAGTTAAGTGACATGGACATGTATTAGCTACAACTGAACTTATTGGTTTAAATTATGATAATATCGTATTGAGTCATTATATATATCAATAAGTTTAAATCCGATTGACCCTAAAGAGAGTCTAACTTTCCATGAGAGAAAATTTACTTTGAGTTAAGACGATTCAATAGTCCATGTGGATATATTTATATTTCCTAATCATAACGATCCAAAAATTAGGATATTTTTCTACCTAAGAATTAGAGTTTATATTAGGAGAAAATGACATATGCAGTTGCTGCATATTTAGAGCAAATAATATCTCTCAAAGAGCTAGATATCTTATGGCCAGCGACTCTAATCTAAATTTTCTAATCTACTGATTGGCTAAAAAAAATTATTAAGTTTCTACTTAAAAATCGACATAATGGTGAGACATGAAAATAAAATATCATCATGATTCACACCTAGTCCAGATGTCGGACTTCAAAGACAACACTCCATTCTATTTGCTAAGTTCTTAATTACTAATTATTATTTTAATTTAAAATATTTTATTATGTTATTCCTATTAGTTGACAGAAGACTAAGAATTCTATGATAATTAGATTGAAATTAAATTTGCATAATAAAAATTATTTTAGAATATTTCAAAAATCTAACCAGAATACTCGAGTTTATAATCAATCTCGTCACATTTTTTCTCACAATATCATTGTGATAAATGAAGATGGTCAAGTAACCTGATGTAGATCCAACTTCAAAGATCTTATAGCTCAATTATGTATACCTGAAATCTAATGTATCATGTCTTTTGGTATATTGATCAATATATCTTTTAAGGTGAGCAATATCATAAGTACTC
The DNA here is from genome assembly GCA_029783825.1 of Sapria himalayana. Classification (NCBI taxonomy): domain Eukaryota; kingdom Viridiplantae; phylum Streptophyta; class Magnoliopsida; order Malpighiales; family Rafflesiaceae; genus Sapria; species Sapria himalayana. Next base: position 190,448 of record JAREIK010001492.1, on the reverse strand, counting down.
CTATATGTATATATATTTTTATAATATATACTATATAAGATCTTCTTCGACATTCCAAATATTTTTTTTGATTTTGTTAAGTACATAAATATTACTAAATTTTGTTTATTTTTATGTTTCTTAGGCAAATGAGTGAAAATGATAAGAGAAAACCTAGTTTCAGATATGAACCTTTCAGTTAAGTTATTGTTATTATTCAACATTTATCATTTTTTTATGTATGAGATTGAATTGAAAATAGTTGTAAAATAATAATAATTTTTAATTATTTATATATTTTAAATATAATTATTAATCTAAAATATACTTAATAAAATTAATTATTTAAGCACAATCATAATGTATACCTTAACTTTATGTGTGTATTAAATACTTAAGATATGTACCTCATATTTTTGTGTCTGAAAGTCAACTGCTCACGAAACTAACACAAATATGACATACAAGACATGTTAAAATTATAAATTATTTAACAAAATAGCACAAATAGGATACAATATGAATTTAAGAATAACAAAAAGAGAAAAAAAAAGTAAAATATAACTATAAAAATAAAAATATATCAATTAAGTATTTATAGAAAAATTTTTAAATTAATTTTTTTTTTTATTTTTCACATATTTTAGGGCAGAAACTCGAAAGCAATCAAATTTTTACAAATAAGTGGTCGAATGCAAACCAATGGGTCAAAAATATTTGCACCCATAATGAGTATAAATATTTTAGCTAACAAGGCAACAACAACAATTAAAAAATATAACTACTTTTACTAAAAACCTCGTGCTAATGGGTCATGCTACAATGTCAGGCACAAGAGCCATGCCAGGCCTAACACAAGGCATGGTCGGACCCACCTAGCTCGACATGAATACGATCCAGGCCAAACATGGATGAATCATACTATGCTAGACATGGATGAATCATGTTGTGCCTATGTCACCCAACCCACTTGACACATCAACATTCTTAGTTTACACCATGTTTCATCTAAGCTACATATCATGGAACTTTATACATCAGCCTGAAAGAAAATATTATAAATTTAGCTTGTTTCTAGGTCACACTTTGTTTTTGATTTTTATTAATTTTATTATGGACAAGAGCAATCGAAATATGAAATACCCACTCTAATTTTCCATTCATATAACTATATATATTATATGTATAAGAACATATAACTATAAATAATTCTACTATACTATATGTATAACTATAAAAACTTTATACATAACTAAATTTAAATATATAATTAACAACATATATTTAATATACATTTTTATATATTAGTATAAAAAATGTAATTTAGTATATCTATACCTAAACATAACCATATGTATAAATATATGAATACACACACACACACACACACACACACACACACACACACACACACACATGTATAAATATAAGTTTAACTATACGTGTAACTATATGTATAACCACATGTAACTATATTTATAATTATATGTATAAAGAAATACAACATAATGTTTAACTATATGTGTATAACTATATATAAATATTTGTATAACTTTAAAAAACTATATATAAATAAAATAACTTTATTTTTAATTATGTATACATATATGTATACATATATGTAAATCTATATAATTGTTTATAACTTTGTATACATATATGTAAATCTATATAATTATTTATAACTTTGTATATATTTATGTATAACTACTTATAACTACTTGTATGCATATATCTATATATAACTATATGTTTAACTATATATAAATAATAATAACTACATATACTATATGTATACTAACATATAATTAGAAATGAGATAATACTAATTTGTTGCACTAACTTGAAATTAAATGGAAAATAATATAATATCAACAATATGTAAGCACATAGCATAAGAGTGTCCGCTCGGTATTGGCCAACTGATACTATGGCCAACTGATACTGTGGCCAACTGATACTGTGGTATCGACAAACATAAAGATATACAGATAAATATATATAAAGATAGATAGATAGACAGAAAAATAGCTATATATAGATAAAGAGATAAATAGATAGATAAATAGACAGGTAGACAGATAGATAGATAGACATACAGATAATTGATAGATAGACAGACAAACAGATAGATAGATAAATAGACAAATAGAAAAATAAACAAAGAGAAAGACAACACATAGACAGACAAATAGATAGACATTAAGATATACAGATAGGAATATTGATAGACAGACAGATAGATAGACAGATATACAAACAAATAGATAGATAGATAAACATAAAGATAGACGAACAAATAGACAATAGATAGACAGACTGATAGAAACATACATACATAAATAATTAGACATATAGATAGACATATAGATAGACAGATAGATAGACAGATACATAGACAGTTAGACTGATAGACAGACAAATACTTGTGACAGATAGGTGAGACAAATATACAAAAAATATATATACAGACAGATAGACATATAGATAGATAGACAAATAGGCTTACAAATAGACAAACATATAAACAAACAAATATACAGATAGATTGACAGAGAGTTAGACAAACATATTGACAAAGAGAAAGATAGACAGATAGATAGACAGACATATAGACAGATAAATAAATAGATAGATAAATAGATAGATTTATAGATAGATAGATAGATTTATCGAATGATCGAAAAATAGATAGACAGACAGATAAATAGATAGACAGATAGATAGACAGACAGATAGATAGAGGCATAGAAATACATATTTACAAACATAAAGATAGAAAAATTGATAGATAGATAGATAGACAGATAGATAGAAAGATAGACATAAAGATATACATATATATTGATGGATGGATAGACATATAGACAGATAGATAGACAGACATATAGACAGAAAGATAGATAGAATAATAGATAGACAAATAGATAGATAGATAAATAGATAGACATATAGATAAATAGACAAAGAGACAGGTAGATAGATTGAAAGACAGATATATAGATAGACAAATAGTTAGAGAGACATATAGATAGATGGATAGATAGATGGATATATAAACAGATAGATAGACAGATAGATATATAGATAGATCGACAGATAGATAGATAGAAAGATATAAAGATAGACAGATAGATAGACAAACATATAGACAGACATATAGATAGAAAGATAGACAGACAGATAGATAGACAGCCAGACATATAGATAGAAAAATAGAAAGACAAGTTAATAGATAGATAGACAGACAGATATACATACAAATATATAGACAGACGACAGATTGACATATAGATAAATAGACAGATAGATAGACATATTGATAGACGGATGGACTACAAGATATACAGAGAGATTGCCACATAGATAGATAGTTATGTATACAAACAGATAGACAAGCAGATAGATAGATAGACAGAAAGATAGATAGATAGACAGACAGATAGTTAAACAGACAGATACAAAGTCATATAGGTGAGACAAAAAAATAGAAAGACAGATAATTAGACAGACAGATAGACATATAGGTAGACACCTAGTTAAATAAATAGATAGATAGACAGATAGACAGACAGACTGATAGACTGATAGATTGACATGCAAATTGACAGACAAATAGTTAGACAGATAGACAGATAGATAGAAAGGCAAATGGACAAACAGATAGATAGATAAATAGATAGATCCACAATCAAATAGACAGATAGACAAATAGATAGATAAACAGATAAATAGATAGATAGATTTTACAAATAGAAAGACCGACAGATTGATAGATAGATAGACTGATAGAAAGACAGATAGACAGACAGATAGACAGACATATAGATAGACATATAGACATACATATAGATAGACTGATAGACAGATGAATAGATTGATAAATAGATAAATAGACAGATAGAGAGATAGAGAGATAGAAAGATAGATAGATAGACAGACAGATAGACAGACAGATAGACAGACAAATAGAAAGATAGACATCAAACAAATAGAAGGATAGATAAATTGATAGATAGATAGACAGACATATATATATATATAGAGACAGATAGACAGACAGAAACATATACTGATAGACAAAAAAATATAGACAGATATAAAGACAAACAAATAGATATATATATAGATAAAAAGATAGACATATAAATAGATATATATAATGACATATAGATAGATACATAGATAGACAGACAGACATATTGATAGATAGAAAAATGATAGATAAATAGATAGATAGACAGACATATAGATATACATATAGACATATAAATTGATTTTTAGACAGATAGACAGTCAGAAAAAAAGAAAGACAATCAGATAGTCAACATATAGATAGACAGATAACCAAACAAACAAACAGATAGATAGATATATAATAGATATCATATAGATAGACAGAAAGATAGACAAATACCATATATATAGACAGATAGACATACATATTGATAGACAGCTAGTCAGATAGATAGACAAACAGATATACATATAGAAAGAATGATATATAGACAAGTAGATAGATAGATAGAAAGGTAGATAGATAGACATATAGATAGACTGACAAATAGTCAGGCAAACAGATAGTTTTAAAAATAGACATAAAGATAAATAGATAGGTAGATACACAGATAGAAATACATATAGACAAACAGATAGATAGACAGACTAATAGAGAGAGAGAGATAAATAGATAGATAGATAGACAGATAGAAAGACACTTAGACTGACAGATAGATAGATAGATAGAAAGATAAATAGATAGACAGATAGGTCGATAGAAAAATAGACATAAAGATATACATACAAATAGATAAATAGATAGAAAGATAGACAAATAGATAGACAGATAATTGAAAGACATATAGACATATAGTTAGATGGATAGATATAAAAAAAAGTAGACAAACATATATACACATAGATAGATAAACAAATTGATAGACAAATAAATAGACAGATAGATAGGTAGATTTACAGACAGATAGACTGATTGATAAACAGATCGATAGACAGATAAATAGACAGTTAGATAGACAAATAGGTAGACAGATAGATAGATAGACAGATAGATAGATAGACAGACAGATAAATAGAGAGATAGACAAAAAGGCAGACACATAGATAGGCAGATAGATAGATAGAAAGATAGATATACAAATAGACAGACATATAGACATACATATAGATAGATAGATAGACATACATAGTGATAGATAAACAATTAAACATATAGTATGATAGATAGAGAGACATACAAATAGATAGACAGATCGATAGATAGATAGACATACATATAGATAGACAAACAGATAGGCAAATAGATACATAAATATATACACAGAGATATAGATAGAAAGATAGATATATAAATGAACAGATAAACTGATAGACAGATAGACAGAAAGATATACAAACAGATAGGTAAAAAAATAGATAGATAGACTGATATATATATAGATAGACATATAGATAAAAAGATAGATAGACATACTAATAGATTGAAAGATAGATAGATTGATAGACATGCAGATAGACATGCAGATAGACAGCTAGATATACAGACAGATAGATATACAGACATATAGACATATTGATAGACAAACAGATAGACACACACACACACACACACATATATATATATATATATATATATATATATATATATATATATATATCGACAAATAGAGAGACAAATAGACAGACATAAGATTGATAGACTGATATACACATAGTCAGATAAAGAGGCAGACAAACAGATATATAGAAAGATAGACAAAAAAAATAGATAAACAGATATTTAGATAGATAGACAGTTACATAGAATGACAGACAAATAGTCAAATATATAGACAAATAGACTAATAGATAGATAGAATGATAGCCAGATAGATAGATAGACATATAGACAAACATATAGATAGGCAGTTAGATAAATAGATAGATAGATAGGTCGACTAACAGATAGGTAGACATATAGATAGACAGATTGATAGACTAATCAATAAACAGATAGATAGTCAAATAGGCACATATATAGATAGAAAGTTAGACAGAGAAAAAGACATACAGATAGAAAATAGATAAAAAGACTGATTGACAGACATATAGACATACAAATAGATCGACATATAGAAACAAAAATAGTCAGAAAAATAGACAAATAGTTAGACAAACAAATAGACATATAGATATATATATATACAGATAGACAAATAGATTGACTAACAGATAGACAGACAGATAGACAGATAGATAGATATACAGGCAGAATGATAGATAGACAGATAGTTATACAAATTAACAGACAGATAGATAGACTGATAGATAGAAAGTTAGAAAAATAGATAGACCAAAATATAGACACACAAATAGATAGACTAATATATATATAGACAGAAAGATAGACATACAGATAGACCGCCAGATAGATACACTGAGAGTTAGACAAAAAAATAGAAAGATAGACTGATAGATTAACATACAAATAGATAGAGAGAAAGATAGACATATAGAAAGATAGATAGACATATAGAAAGACAGATAGACATACAACACATATAGATAAATAGAAAGATACACAGACAGATAGATAGACAAATAGACAGACAAATAGAATTATTGATAGATAGATAGACAGTGAGACAGACAAACAGATATATATTCCGATAGACAAATAGATACATAGACAAATAAACAGATAGATAGACAGAGAATGAGATAGATAGACATATAGATTTGATAGACAGATAGACATTCAGATAGAAAGACAGACAGACAGACAGATTGATAGATATATAGATAACAAATAGATAGACAGATAGATTGATAGATAGATAATTAGACAAATAAATAGACATTAAGATAGATAGACAGAAAGGAAGACAAATAGACAAATAGATAGATAGACAATAGATAGAAAAATATACATGTAGATTTATAGATAGATAGACAGATAGATAGTTGACAGACAAACAAACAAATAATCAAACATATAGAAAGACAAATAGACATCCATATTGATAGATAAATAGATAGATAAATAAACAGATAGACATACAGATATATAGACTTATAGATAAATAGACAGATATACATACAAATAGATGATTGACATAAGATAGACAGATAGATAGACATATAGACAGACAGACAGACATATAGATAGATAGATAGACAAATAGATAGATAGAATGACAGATAAATAGAAAAATAGACAAATAGATAGAAAGATAGATCGACAGATAGATATACAAATAGACAGACATCAAATATACAGATAGATATAGACATAGATAGATAGATAGATATAGACATAGATAGACATATAGATAGAGACATAGATAGACAGATAGATAGAGACATAGATAGACAGATAGATAGAGAGAGAGATAGATACATAAATAGACATACAAAAAGCCAAATAGATAGACAGATAGTTAGATATACAGATAGATAGAAAGATAGATAAAAAAAAAGATAAACATATAAATATGCAGATAGATAGACCGATAAATAGACAACTAGAAAGACAGATAGACAAAGAGATAGATAGATATAAAAATAGAAAAATATAAAGACAAATAGATAGACAGATTGATAAATAGATAAACAAACATATTTATATACAGATAGATAGATAGATAGACACCAAGATAGATAGAATGATAGACAAACTAATACACATACAAATAGACATACAGAAATACAGACAGATAGAAGGAGAGATAGAGAGACAAATAGACATACATATAGACATATAGATTGATTGACATATATATATAGACAGATAGACAGACAATTAAATAGATAGATAGTCAGAAAAATACACAGTCAGATAAACGGATAGATATATGGACATATAAAATGACATATAGACAGACAGAGATATAGACAGATAGATATACAGATAGATATGTAGACAGATATATATAAAGACAAATAGACATATTGACAGATAGACAGATAGACAAATAGATATATAGATAGATATAAAGATAAATAGACAAAGATATAGATAAATAGACAGATAGATAGACAGAATACTTATAGATGGATATACATATAGACAAAAAGTTAGATAGATTGATAGGTATATAGACAGATAAATATATAGACAAATATACATATTGATAGACAGACATATAGACAAATAGATATATAGATAGATATATAGATAGATAGACAAATAGATACATAGACAATATACAAAATACAGATAGATAGATAGACAGCCAGACAGATAGATAAATAGACAAATAGATAGACAGACAAATAGATAAATAGATAGACAGGTAGATAGAATGATAGATAAACAGACATATAGACAAACAGATTGATAGATTGATAGATAAACAGATAGACAGACAAATAGACAGACAGATAGACATCAGATAGATAGATAGATAATAGACAGACAAATAGACAAATATATAGATATACAAAAAAACTGATCGATAGCTAGATAAATAGACAGAGAGATAGATATATAGATAAATAGATAGATAGATAGATAGAAGAAAACATAGATAGATAGATAGACAGATAGATAGATATATAGATAGACAGACATACAAATAGATAGATAGATATTCAAATAGATAGAATGATAGATAGACAGACAAATAGACAAATAAATTGTTAGATTGATAGATAGACAGACAGAAAGATAGATAAACATCAAATCAATAGATAGATAGATAGAAAGATAAATAGATAGACAAATAGAAAAATAGATAGACAGACAAATAGACCGATAGATAGATAGATAGATTGACAGAGAGATAGATATATAGATAGACAGACAGACAGATAGATATATTGATAGATAGATATAAAGAGAGAAAGACAGATAGATAGACAGATTGAAAAATAGATAAACAAATATATTTATGGACAGATAGACAGACAAATAGACATCGAGATAGACAAACTGATAGATAAACAGATAGATAGATAGAAAGATAGATAAAAAGACAGACAGATAAATGGATAGATAGACAAATAGATAATTAACAGATAGATAGACATATAGATAGAAAGATAGATAGACAAATATATGAAAATAAAGATTGACAGATTGATAAATAGTTAGACAGAAGGATAGACAAATAGATAGATAGACAGATACACACATAGATAGATAAACATATAGATAGATAAATAAATAGACAAATAGATAGACAGACAGTTATATAAACAGATAGATATATAGATTGTTAGATAGATAGTTAGACATAGAAATAGAAAGACAGATAAATATAGATACAAATAGAAAGATAGATAGACAGATAGACAAACAAATAGATAAATAAATACACAAAAATATATTCATAAAGATAGATAATTATATAGACAGATAGATAGATAGATAGACAGATAGACAGATATATAGGCAGATAGATAGACATATATATAGGCAGATAGATAGACATACAAATAAATAGATAGATAGACAAATAGACATACAAATTGACAGACAGATTGACAGATAGATAGACAGACATATATATAATAATATAGACAAACAAATAAATAGATAATAGATCAATAGATAGATAGATAGACACAAAGATAGACAGACAGATAGAGAGATAGATATAGAAATAGATTAATAGACAAATAAAATAGAAAGATACACAATAGACATACATATAGACATACAGATATACAAGTAGATAAACAGATAGACAAACAGATAGATAGACAGATAGATTTATAAATAAACAAAAATATAGACAAATAGATATATAGACAGATAGACTTATATACAGATAGAAAGTCTGAAAAATAGAAGTATTGATAGATTGACAGATACAATGATAGATAAATAGACAAATAAATAGACAGATAGAGAGAAATATAGATAGATTGACAGACACACAAATAGATTTATGTATAGATATATAGATGCATAGATAGACAGATATATAAATAGACATATAGTCAGATTGATTGGCAGATAGATAGACAGATAGATAGAAAGATAAACAAACATATAGATAGATAGATAGACAAATAGATAGAAAAACTAATAGGCAGATAGATAGATAGATAGATAGACATCCAGATTGATAAATAGACAGATCGATAGATAGAGAGATAGATAGATAGATAAATAGACATCTAGATAATTCAATAAACATATAGATACATAGATAGATACATAGATAGATAGATAAAAGGTAGATAGATAGATAGATAGACACACAAATAGATAGACAAATTCGAAAGGCATATACATAGATAGATATACACATAAATAGACAAATAGACATACAGATAGATATTCAAATAGACAGACAGATACACAAATGGAAAAAAGATAGATAGACAGACAGATACACAAATGGATAAAAAGATATATAGGCAGATAGATAGACACATAGTTAGAAAGGTAGACAGATAGATAGATAGACAAACAGATACACAGATAGATAGATAGATAGACATATAGATAGACAGATAGACTGATAGATAAATAGACATATAGATAGATCGTTAAACAAATAGATAGACAGACAAACATGTAGATATATAGACAAATAGAAGGTGAGATTGACATACAAATAGACAGACAGATAGAATGATAGTTAGATAGACAAAGAGATAGACAGATAGAAAGATAGATAGACTACAAATATATAGACATATACACATACAACTAGATATAAAGATAGATAGATAGATATACAGATAGATAGTCAAACAAATAGAAAGATAGATAGAAAGATAGACTGACAAATAGATAGATAGACATATAGATTGAAAAACTAATAGACAAATACATAAACAGATGGATAGATAGATAGATTGATAGACAGATAGATAAACATCCAGATAGATAAATAGATAGATTGATAGACAGATAGATAAACAACCAGATAGATAGATACATTGTTGATAGATAGATAGATAAATAACCAGATAGATAGATAGATAGATACATAAATAGATAGACAAAAATACATACAGATTAGAAAGAAAGATAGTTAAATAAATAGATTGACAAATATAAATAAAGATAGATATACAGATAGATAGATAGAAAGACAGATTGACATATAGATAGATAGACAGATAGATATACAAATAGACAGACAGATAGACATATATATAAATAGATAGATAGATAGATTAAAAAATAGATAGACAGAAAGAAAGATAGATAGATAGATATAAAAATATATAAACAGACAAATAGATAAATAGATAGACCTACATATAGATAGATAGACATAAAGACATATAAATAGATAGACAGATATATAGATATAAAGATAGATAGATATATAGATAGATAGACAGATTGATTGACAGATAGATAGACAGATAGATAGTCAAATTGATAAATAGAAAGATAGACAGACAAAGAGACAAACAGATAGATAGCTAGATAGAAGAAAAGATATATATGGAGATAGATAGATACATAGATAGACAAATAAATAGACACATAGATTAACAGATAGAAGGACTAATAGACAGATAGATAGATACGTAAATAGATAGATAGACATTTCGATAGACTGATAGACATATAGATAAATAGATAGATAGATAGATAGACAGACAGATATATAGATAGATAGATAGACAAATAGATAGACAAAAATTTAGATAGATTGATAGACAAATAGACAATCATTTAGATAGATAGATAGACAAATATATAGATACATAGATAGATTCGTAGATAGATAGACAGACATACTGATAGACAGACAGATATATAGACAGATACATAGATATATATAGATATATAGATAGACATATAGTTAGATAGACAGATAGATAGATAAATACACAAATAGATACATAGATAGATAGATAGATAGATAGAATGACTGATACACATACATATAGAGAAACAAATAGATAGATAGATAGACAAAAGATAGGCAGTTAGATAGATATTAAAATAGATACACAGATAAATAGATAAATAGACAGATAAACAAAAACATAAATAAAAATATAGACAATAGATATATAGACAAATTGATAGATAAATAGACAACCAGAAAAATAGAGAGATAGATAGACAGACAGAAATATAGACAGACAGACAAACATTTAGCTAGATAGATATATAGATAGACATATAGATAGAAAAATTTAGAAACTAGTAGACATACAGTCAGATAGATAGACATTATGATAGATTTATAGTAAACCAAAATAGATAGATAGATATATAGAGTTATAGACAAACAGATAGACAGATAGATATACAAACAGATAGACAGACAGACAGACAGATAGATAGACCATTTAACAAATAGATAGACAGATAGATATATACAAAGATAGACTGACAGATAAATAGAGATATATATAGAATGATAGATATACAGATAGATAGACAGATTGATAGATAGAGAAATACACTTATAAATAGATAGACAGACAGACAGGCAGACAAATAGATAGACTGACAGATAAATAAACTGACAGATAGACTGATATATAGATAGAAAGATAGACAAATAGATAAATATACAGATAGATAGATATATATACAGATAGACAGACATATACATAGATAGATAGATAGACTGACAGATAGACTGATAGATAAATATATAGATATATAGATATATAGACAGATAGACAGACAGATACATAGATAGATAGTTACATAGACATACAAATAGATAGATAGATATATAAATAGATAGACAAACATATAGACAAACAAATATACATACAAATTGACAAACAAATAGATAGAGAGATAGACAGATAGATAGACAAATAAATAGAGAGATAGATAAATATATAGATAGACAGAAAGATAAACAAACTAATAGACAAACATATAGACAGACAGATATATAGACAGATATACACACAGACAAATAGGTTTATAGACAAATATATAAACAAATAGATAGACACATAGATATATAGACAAATAGATAGATAGTTAAATATACATATACAAAAAAAGATATATAGACAAATAGATTGACAAATAGATAAACAGAAAGACATATAGAAAGAAAGATAGATAGATAGATAAATAGACAGATAAATAGATAAACAGATAGAAAGATAAATAGATAGATTGACAAGAAAAATTAACAAATAGACAGACAGACATATAGATAGAAAAATACATAGACAGATAGAAAGATAAATAGACAGATAGATAGACTTATAGACAGACAAATAGACAGAGAATTAGACAAACAAATAGATAAACAGATAGAAAGATAGAAAGACATAAAGATAGACAAATAGATAGACATACATACATATAGATAGATAGATAAATAGACAAATAGATAGATAGATATATATATAGACAGAATGATATATAGACAGATAGACAAATAGATAGAAAGATAGAAAGATACATAGATAGATAGATAGACATATAGATAGATAGATAGATGGATAGATATATAGACAGATAGACATAAAGATAGACATATAGATAGACAGATACATAGACAGACAGATAGATAGATAGATAGACAGACACATAGACAAACAGAAAGAAAGACATACAGACAAATAGACAGACAGATAAATAGATAGACACATAAAAAAGACCACGTGTCAGTCCTTATTGGATCCGACCCGTGGTCCCACGAGGCCCGAACCGACCCAATCCCCCCCCCCTAACCAGAAAAAAAAATTAATAATAAAATTAAATTTCAGCCATTGGATCTCACCTCCAAATGGCTAGGGGGCGGAATCCAATGGCCCTCATGATTCTGCCCCCTAAAAAATTAAAAAAAATTCAAAAAAAATTACTTTTTTTTAAAAAATATTTCTTTAATCTATAAATTCCACCCCCCTCTCTTTAACATTTATATTTTTCATAAACATATTTTCTCTTAGATCGCTCATTTTATCTCTCAAAAATCTTGTTCCTCTCTCGGAACTCGGGATTTCGGCATTCAGCTTGGATTTTTGGGAATCTCAACTTGAGTTTTGAACTTTGAGCTTGATTGTGGTGCACAGTGAACGTGACCAAACTCACTGCTTTTACTGGGTAATTTATTTTAAGTTTTTCTAATTCTCTCTCTCTCTCTCTCTAGTTTCTCTCTCTAGACCAAAAATAGAAAATATTAAAATCAGTCTTCAAGTCTCCTAAAAAACTATTCTGAATAACAAAAATCCTAAAAAGTGACAAATACTAATGAAATATATTTAAATTTAGAAAATGAAAATATTACACAGAGGTTTGAGGCTGTCGAAACTTTGGTTTCTCTAGTCGTCTCAACCCAAACTTCTAAAAAACAAATAACTAGGAGGACTTCTGTAGTTTGGACTCATTTTAATATAATAAAACAAAAAAATGTTAGGGGTGAGGAACAAGAAATGGCACAGTGCACATATTCTATGAGACTTTTAACATGTAAGAGTTCGTTTGAGACTAGGCACCTTAAAAGACATGCCGAATTATGCACCAAAAAACATGGTCCATTAGAACCTAGGCAAATCCAACTTGGCACTGCATTTTTTGAGACTGGATCGAGTTTAGTCTCAAAGTTTACTTCCTTCATATACTCCAGCGAGTTGGGTAGGGACGGCATGGCCAGACTTATCACATTGATGGGTCTTCCGATCAGATTTTCGGAAGATCCAAGGGTAGTGCGCATCATGCAGATATATTTTCAGCCTGCTTATCGTAGGATTCCTAGGTCCACATCTAGGAATGACATACTAAAGATATATAAGTTAGAAAAACAAAAATAATTAATGAATGTATAACATATAGTGGAGTGGTGTCCGTGACGTCCGATATCTAGACAAGTCACGATGAATAATCTTATGCATGTCTCACCAGCTACTATGTAGATTCTAACTGGATTATGAATAAAAAAATTTTAGGATTCTCTGAGATTCTTCATCCTCATGATGGCCCCGGCCATTTTTTAGTGTATGATGAAAATCTCTAGGGAATATAAAATTTAAAATAAAATTTTTAGTGTCACATTTGATAATGCATCTAATAATGGAGTAGCGATCAATATGTTTGTTAGGAATATTAGAGAGACACCATTAGGAGATATTTTTCATGTCAGATGCATGTGTCACGTGATTAACCTGATTGTTCAAGCTAGTATGAAGGTGTGTTCCCTCGTGTTGGATAATATATATAATGCACTAAAATATATTCGCACTCTTCGCAGACAACAAGAGTTTGGTAGTCTCTGTTTGTCTGTGAATCTTAAGAAGAAGAAATTCCAATCGGATGTGAGACATCATTGGAATTACACATACCTAATGTTAGAATCATGTGTTGGATACGAACACGTGATATCCGACTACGTCAATAGTAAGAGTGACGAACTTATTATTGACGACACTGACTGGGCTTCAGGAATTTCATAAATGAAATTCCTGATGATTTTTTATGACATGATGAATATGTGTTCATCGGTTTATACGCTCACTACTTGCATTGCACTCTGGTGCATATGCAACATTAGTAGCATGTTTATGAAGTATCGAGCTGACCCGAAAATTAGCCATATGGTTGCAGAGATGGAAACCAAGTACTTGAAGTACTGGTCCACCGTTCCATCTCTTTATTGTCTCACTGCATTCATGGACCCTAGGGTTAAGGTGGAAGGGGTAGAAAAGACCCTGACCTACATTTCCTCGTGCATGAACCTGGAAGAGCCACCTGAAGAGTTCATTCACGAGAAGTTGACTGACCTGTTCACATACTATGATACTAGGTATGGTGGTGGTAGTAGTGAGACTGTGATTATGGACATTTATACCTTGTTCGGAGAAGATGATTTTTTCATTCAGCTAGCGAGGGGGAAACATAGGGGTGAACCATCACATAAGAGCGAACTTTCTCGGTACTAAGATACTGATTACTTCTCAATCCTATCACATTATGATACTAAGAATCTTAATATATTACAGTGGTAGAAATCATATGAGTCCACCTTTCCCGTGCCATCTAGGATGACACGGGATCTACTAACTCCTCCGGTGTCGAGCGTAACATCGGAGTCTGCTTTTTCTATTGTAGTGAACATGATTTCGGATAGGAGATCGAGATTATGTCCAGATATTGTTGAGGCCTTGGCTTGTTTGAAGGATTGAGAGGATTCGAGGTTTAGCATCCATGATCATGCTGGAGTTGAGACAGGGACAGGGACTACAGTCACATCCAGTGCGATAGCGGAGGAGTTGATTGCTGATGATGATGATCCATATGATACTGATCTTGATGTTGCGGCTGATGATGCTCATGATATGCCGATTGATGATTGATGATGATCTACTATTTTTTGATTTCGATGTTTTGTGTTTTATTGATTGTATGCTTTATTTATATGTTATGTTGAAACTGTAATTTGTTTGGTTCGGACATTCGGTATCAAATGATTGATTGATCATTTTTCATTTGAGTTGCTTATGCTTTTTTTAATTTTTATTTTTTTAAACAAAATGTATTGATTTATTTATTTTTTTGTTTTAATTTTTCATTTAAAAAATTATAAATATATTATATAATTCTAATAAATTTTAAACTAATTTTATATTACATTATAAAAAAAATTTTAAACATTGTTATTTTAATAAAATTTAACATTTTCCATATTATAAATATATAATATTATACATTATCTAAAATTTTATATATAATTTAATAATTTATATAAATAAAATAAAAATAGCAAAAATAAAAAAAAAATTTTTTTACTGGCCCGTACGGCTTGGTTTGGCCCGTATGGGCTGCGTATGGGCTGGCCAGGCCCGAGCGGGCAAGGCACGGCAAGGCACGGCCTACCATGCTTGCGGGCCGTGCCGTGCCAGGCTCGACTTTATGTCTATCTTTATTTCTATCTGTCTTTCTATCTATAGATAGAAATACAGATAGAAAGACATATAGAAAGACATATAGAAAGACAGATAGAAAGACAGATAGAAAGACAGATAGAAAGACAGATAGAAAGACAGATAGAAAGACAAATAGAAAGACAAATAGGCATAAAGATACACACACAAATAAATAGATAGATAGATAGAAAGACAAACATATAGGAAAATAGATAGAAAAACAAATAGTCTAATACATAGAAATATAATAGACAGATAGACTAATAAATAGATAGATAGATAGAGACACAAATAGATAGATATATAAATAGAAAGATAGATATTCAAATAAATAGATAGACAAATAGATAGTCAGACGGATTAACATACATACATAAAGATATATAGATAGACAGATAAATAGGTAGTTAGATAGATAGATATATAGACAAATAAACAGATCGATAGACAGACAAATTAAAAAACTAATCGATATATAGATAGACAGATATATAAATATAAGATAAACCGACAAATAGATAGACAGATAGACAGATAGAAAGATAGGCAGATAAACAGACATATAGATAGACACATAGACAGATAGATAAAAAGAAATACAAATAGACAGATATATAGCCAAAAAGATAAACAGATAGATAGATAGATAGACACATAGATTAATAAACAGATAACGGAATAATAGATAGAAAGATAGATAGACATATTGACAGATAGAAAGATAGAAAGATAGATAGATGATAGTCATACAGATAATCAGACAAAAAAAATAGATAGACAATCAGAAAAAGACTAATATAACGTCTAATATACAGACAGATAGACAAAGACATAGACAAACAAATTGATAGATAAATAATCAGATAGATAGATAGATAGACAAATAGATAGTCATATTGATAAATAGACAGACAGACAGATAGATAGACAGATATACAAATAGATAGGCATATAGATAAATCGATAGATAGAGTGATAGATAAATAGACAGACAAGCAGATAGATAAATAGATAAATAAACAAATAGACAAATAGATAGAGAGATAGATAGATAGATATACAGACCGGTTGATAGACATATAGATAGACATACAGATAGATAGCTTGATAAATAGATAGATATATAGAAAAGAAGATAAATTGATCGATATAGGTAGAAAGATAGACAGATAGACATACAGATAAACAACATATAGACAGACAAATAGTTTGAAAGAGAGATAGATAGATATACAGATAGATAGACATACATAAAAAGAAATAGATAGATAGATATATAGATAGATAGATATATAGATAGACATATAGAAAGATAGATAAATAGAAAGATAGATATACAGATATATAGACATATATAAAGATAGATAGCTAAATAGATAGATATATAGATAGATTTATAGACAGATAGACAGAATGATTGACATATAGATAGACATATACATAGACAGACAGACAGATAGATAGATAGACAAACAGACACATAGACAAATAGATAGAAAGACAGACAAACATATAAATAGATAGATTGATAGACACATAAAAAGATTGATAGACAGATAGATATATACTCAGATAGACATATAGATAGAGAAATATATATACAGACAGAAAGGTAGATAGATAGATAGAAGACAGACAGACAGATAGTTAGAAAGACAAATAGGCATAAAGATAGACACACAAATAAATAGATAGATAGATAGATAGACAAACATATAGAAAAATAGATAGAAAAACAAATAGACTGATACATAGAAATATAATAGATAGACAGACTAATAAATAGATAGATAGATAGATAGAGAGACAAATAGATAGATATATAAATAGAAAGATAGATATTCAAATAAATAGATAGATAGAAAAATAGATAGACATACTGATTAACATACAGACATAAAAAAATATATAGATAGACAGATAAATAGGTAGTTAGAAAGATAGATATATAGACGAGATAGACAGATCGATAGATAGACAAATTAACAAACTAATTGATATATATATAGACAGACAGATAAATAAATAGATAGACAAACAAATAGATAGACAGATAGACAGATAAAAAGATAGATAGATAGGCAGATAGAAAGATAGATAGATAGACAGAGAGACATATAGATAGATAGACAGAGAGACATATAGATATATATACAGTTAGAAAGATAGATAGACATAAAGATAGAGACACAAATAAATAGATAGATAGACAAAAATATAGAACAATAGATAGAAAAACAAATAGACTGATACATAGAAATATAATAGAAAGATAGACTAATAAATTAATAGATAGATAGAAAGACAAATAGATAGATATATAAATAGAAAGATAGATATTCAAATAAATAGATAGATAGACAAATAGATAAACAGACGGATTAACATACAAACATAAAGATATATAGATAGAAAGATAAATAGGTAGTTAGATAGATAGATATATAGACAGATCGATAAAAAGACAAATTAACAAACTAATCGATATATAGATAGACAGACAGATCAATAAATAGATAGACAGACAAATAGATAGACAGATAGAAAAATAGAAAGATAGACAGATAAATACGCATATAGATAGACACATAGACAGATAGATAAATAGATATACAAATAGACAGATAGATAGATAAATAAAAAGATAAGCAGATAGATAGATAGACAGACATATTGATAAACAAATAGATGGAATAATAAAGAGAAAGATTGACAGACATATTGACAGATAGATATATAGAAAGATAGATAAATGATAGACATACAGATAATCAGACATAAAGAAAAATAGATAGACATACAGAAAAAAACTGATAGAAGGTCTAATAGACACACAGATAGACAGAGACATAAACAAACAAATTCATAGATAAATAGTCAGATAGATAGATAGATAGACAGATAGATAGACAAATAGATAGTTATATTGATAAATAGATAGACAGACATATAGATAGCCAGATAGACAAATAGATATACATATAGATAAATTGATAGATAGAGTGATAGATAAATAAACAGACAGATAGATAAATAGATAGACAAACAAATAGACAAATAGATAGAGAGATAGATAGATAGATATATAGACATATAGATAGACCGGTTGATAGACATATAGATAGACATACAGATAGATAGCTTGATAGATAGATATATAGAAAAGAAGATAGATCGATCTATATAGGCAGAAAGATAGATAGATAGACATACAGATAAACAACATATAGATAGGCAGACAAATAGTTAGAAAGGGAGATATATAGATAGACAGATAGATAGACATACATAAAGAGAAATAGATAGATAGATATATAGATAGATAGATAGAAATATAGATATACTTATAGAAAGATAGATAAATAGAAAGATAGAAAGATAGATATACATATATATAGACATATAGAAAGATAGATAGCTAAATAGATAGAAATATAAACAAATTGATATACAAACAGACAGAAAAATAAATATACAGATAGACTTCCAGACAGGTAGAAAGATAGATAGACTGACAAATTGATACATAGATAAATAGATAGACAAATAGACATACAGAAATACAGACAAATAGAAAGAAAGATAGACAAACAAATAGACAGACATATATATATACATATTGACAGATAGCTAGAAACAGATAGAACGACTAATAGAAAGTCTAATAGACATACAACTAGATAGATAGATATACAGATACATAGTCATATATATTGACAGACAAATAAGAACACAAATAGACAGACAAAAAAAGATAAATTGACATATAGGTAGATAGATAGATAGATACAAAGATACATTGATAGATAGATAGACAAACAACTAACAACCAGATAGACAGAGATAGACAAACAGATAGATAGACAGATAGACTGACAGATTAAAAAATAGATAGATAGAAAGATAGACAGAGAGATAGATAGACAGATAGATAGACAGATAGACAGACAGATAGATAGATAGAGAAATAGATAGTCAAACAAATAAATAGACAAAAGTTAGACAAATAGGTAGATAGATAGACAGATAGATAGATAGACAAATAGAAAAACAAATAGACAGATATACTAACAGACAAAAAGATAGATACATAGATAGATAGACAGATAAATAGAAAATCAAACATATAGATAGACAGATAAATATAAAATTAGACAGATAGATAGACATCTAAATAAAAAATTAGACAAAAAGATAGACAGATAGATATAAAATAGAATGAATGATATATAGATAGAGAGACAAACAGATCGAGAGACAAATAGACTGATAGATAGAAATAAAGTTACAAATACTGATAGACAGATAGTTAGACAGACAGATAGACATATAGATATATAGATTGATAGATATATAGATAGACAGACCGATAGACAAACATATAGATAGATAGATATACTAAAAGATAGATGACAGATAGTGGAATAGAAAGAAAGATAGACAGATTGATATAAAGACAGACACATAGATAGATAGATTGATAGACAGATAGATAGATAGATAGACAGACAGATAGATCGATAAATAAAAAGATATATAGATAGATAAAAAGATAGAAAAACATATATTTAAATAGATAGATAGACAAATAAATATATAAATAGACTAACACATGTTGAGATAGATATACAAATAGATAGACTAACATATAGATATATAGATAGACATATAGATAAATAGACAAATAGATAGACAAATAGATAGACAAATAGACAGTTATATAGACAAATAGATATACAGAAAGATACCATACTTATAGATAGATAGATGGACAGATAGATAGCCAGAAAAATAGACAGATAGATAAACAAATAGATAGACAAATATATAGATAGGTCGAAAGACATACAGATAAGCAGACAAAATGACATATAGATAGACAAATAGATTGATAGATAAATAAATAGATAGATAGATAGACATATATATAGATAGACAAATAGACAGATAGATAGATAGATAAATAGATAGATAGACAAATAGATAGACAGATACACATATAAATAGATAGAAAAAATGATAGACAAATATACAGATAGATAGATACATAGATTAATAGATAGAAAGATAGAAAAATATATAGATAGACAGATTGATAATCAAATACACAGACATATAGCCAAACAGATAGATAGACCAATAGTCAGATAGATAGACAGATAGAAAAATACAAAAATAGATAGATATACAGATAGAAAGATAGATAAATAGACATATACATAGAAAGATAGACAAATAGGTAGACAAATAGATAGATAAATAGACAGATAGATAGAGAGCTAGATAATTTGAAAGATAGAAAGATAGATAGACAGATAAATAAATGGATATACACATAGATAGAAAGAATGAAAAGCAAATAGATAAACAGACAAATAGACATAAAGATAGTAGACAAGTAGATAGACAGACAGACAGATAGAGAAATATAAAGATAAACAAATAGACAGGCAGACAGATAAAAAATAAAAAGATAAACAAATAGATAGACAAATAAACATCCAAATAAATAGACAGACAGATAGAAAGATAGACATACATATAAACAAAAAGATATATAGATATATAGACAAACATATAGTCACACATATTGTCCAACAGATAGACACATAGATTGAAATACTAATAGACAGACTAATAGATAGACAAGTAGATATACAAACAAATAGAAAGATAGATTAATAGACAAATAGATAGACAGATAAATATATAGATATATAGATAGATAGACATAAAGATAGACAAACAAATAGACACATAGATAGATAGATAAAAAAATAAATAGATAGACAGACAAATAAACACACAAATACACGATCTAGTAGAGCCTCTTCGGCTTTAGAATCAGAAATTAGAGCATTAAAATCAGGGTTAGAGATATGTAAGCAGCTAAACTTTAAAAATATTGAAGTTCAGGTAGACTCAAAATTACTAGTTGAAACAGTAATTAATAAGAAAATATTATGGAGGTATGAAGAGGACCTAGAAGTAATTCTTAGTCTTTTGGACAAACTGAAGGCCTCAATAATACATATATATAGAGAAGCTAATAATCTAGCGGACAGTCTATCTAAAATAGGCACCACCAGAAAAGATATTGAATATAACGAGAAATTCATGCCAAATAAACTAAAGGGAATAGCATGTTTAGATAAAATGGGATTTCCTTATATTAGAACAAATAAACAGACCACGAAGGTATGACAAAGTCTCAACTTTCTGATGGATTGAGCGGGAATTCATCATTGCAGAGAATTTCTGTCTCACAATTAAATGGAATGGAAGGGTGAAGATTGAGCCATATTTAAAAATAAAATAAAACTTAAATCTTAATTTAGAATTTTGAATTTAAAAAAGAAGCATACAGATTAGAATTATAAATGTCTTAACTCTACTTTTCGGCAGAATAGTGAGTATCTTAAAAGATGTATCTTGACTTCCCTTGCAGGATGTTAAGAAGAATAATAGGGTATAAATGAAGGAGATCCCATTGTAGGATGTGTTAATTCTGCATTTCGGCGGAATAGTGCATAGCTAAAAATGCAAGGGTGCCAAGATAATATGTATGTAATTTAGAAAGTATGTGCTAATTCTGCATATCTAAAAATATGTGCTAATTCTGCATTTCGGCAGAATTTGATATTCTTTTTAGAAAGTATGTACTTTGACTTTCCTTGCAGGACAATATGTATTCTGACTTTCCTTGCAGAATGTTAAGGAGGAGAAATCGACAATTCTGTGGAGCTTTAGTCGTATGTTGTATAAGTTTAATCAAGGATAAGGGTAATAGGGTGTCAAGATCTTGTAGGCACGTTCGTTTTTTTTTTCTCTTTGGTTTTGTTATAGGATCGACAGTGTATAAACGAGGATGGAAGACAGCTGGAAACCTTTTAGAAAGTATGTGAAGAGAAGAGCCAGACGCACGGGGAAGAGGAGAGATAGAGGCCCGACCACAGGGGCAGCACTATCCCCATATGCTGCCTCCAGATGCTGTTTGCTGCTGCTACAACTGCCTCCACATAGATGTAGAGACAATATCAAATAAAGGAGCATATTTTATTGAAAACCTGCCTGAACAAAAAATCAAGATGATGGGAGAATAAAGAAGAAGCTGTGGAAAGTCTGTTGCTGTCTGTTGCTGTCTGTTGCTGCCATAAGCGCAGTCTGTTGCTGCCATGGGAGAACAAAAATTTTACATAGTGCATATACCTATGTAGAGAGCACTCTGTTGCTGCCATGAGTCCTCCCGCTGCTGAGATGAGTATACTTGCTGGTGTGGAAAGTCTACCTACTGTTCACTGTTACATAATTATGAAGATTCACAAAGAGAGCGGCTTCCGCCACAGTTAACTTAAATAAGGATAATGCTCTATATTTTGGGCTAGGGAATTGCCCTGTAAATGTAATGTCTTACAAATAGACTTCTGAGGTTGTAAAGGTTTTCCTCCGCCTACAAGTGAGGGTTATGTTTTCTTTAATAAAAGATAAAAGCCTTTAAAAAAAGACACACAAATACACAAATAGATAGATAGACAGATAGATATGTAGATAGACAAATAGATAGAAAGACAATTAGTCATATGGATAGACTAACAAAATACAGAAAGATAGTCATAAAAATAGATAGATAGGTAAACATTCAAATAGACAGATGAATACACAGATAGACATACATATATATAGACATTTAGACAGATAAATAGATAGATAAATAGACAAACACATGTACTAATAGATATAAAAATATATAGACACACTTATTAATACAAAGATAGATAGAAAGATAGATATATAGATAGTTAGACAGACATATAGTTTGATAGATAAATAGACAGATAGATAGACATATAAATAGACAAATAGAAAAGTAGATATATAGACAGACAGATAGACAAATAGATAGACAGACAGATAGATAGATATACAAACAAGTTGATAGACAGATAGACAGTAAGATAAATAGACAGACATCAAGATAGATAGATAGAAAATAGACATATAGATACACAGACAAATAGATAAACTTATAGATAGATAGACAGATAGATGGATATATAGATAGACATAAAAATAGACAGATAGATAGACAAACAAATAGACAAATATATAAATAGGTCACGAGACTTACAAATAAATAGAGAGATAAACATACAAATAGACAAATAGATTGATAGAATGATAAATAGATAGATTGACAAATAGATAGATAGACACAAAGACAGATAGATAGAAAGATAGATACACATACAGATAGATAGAAAGTTAGATAGACAAATAAATAGATATTTAATAGATAGACAGAGAGAGAGAGATATATATATATATATATATATATATAGACAAATATATAGAAAAACAGATAGACAGACAGATTGAAACACAGATACACAGACAGATAGTCAAATAGATAGACAGACAGATACCTAGATAGAGAGACAAATAAAAAAATAGATAAACAGATAGATATACAGATAGACATACAGATAAATAGACATATACATAGAAAGATAAACTGATAGACCGATAGATAGATAGACAGATAGATAGATAAATAAATAAATAGACAGATAGACAGAAAGAGATCCAGATAATTAGATAGATAGAAAGATAGATAGACACATAGATAGATAGATATACAGTCAAATATATAGAAAGACAAAAAGATAGATAGGCAGACAAATACACATATATACAGACAGGCAAATAGATAGACAGACAAATAGACAGACAGATAGACACAGATAGAAAAATAAAAAGACAAATAAAAAGATAGTCAAATAGATAGAAGATAAATAGACAGATAAATAGAAAGATAGATAGACATATAGACAAAAAGATATACAAATATATAGATAGACATATAGTCACACATATTGACCGACAGATAGACAAATAGATAGAAATACTAATAGCCAGACTAATAGCTAGACATGTAGTCAAATAGACAAATAGATAGATAGATAGACAAATAGGTAGATAGATAAACAGATAGAATATAGATAGATAGACAAAAAGATAGACAAAAAGATAAACAGACAAATAGACAGACAAATGGAAACATAGATAGACAGACAAATAGACATAAAGGTGGACAGAAAGATAGACAAATAGATAGACACAAAAATACACAAATAGATAGATAGACCGATAGACAAATAGATACACATATAGACAATTAGATAGAAAGATATATAGACATACAGATAAACTGACAAAAGACAAAAAGATAGTCATACAAATAGAAATATTGATAAACATTCAGAAAGACAGACGAATACACAGACAGATAGACACATAAATAGACAGATAGATAGAAAGATAGATAGAAAGACAAAAATATAGGCAGACATACAGAAAGATAGATAGAAAGATAGACAAACAGATAGACAACTAGATAAATAGACAGATAGACATATAGAATGATATAAAGACAAATAGACAATCAAGTATCCTGATAGATAGTTACATAGATAGATAAACATATCGACAGTTAGATAGACAAATAGATAGATTGTCAGATAGACATAAGACAGATAGAAAGATAGATAAATAGATAAAGAGATTGACACCCAAATAGATAGATAGATTGATAGACAGATAGATAGATAGACAAACAAACAAATATACATATAGATAGATAAATAATAGATAGAAAGATAGACAGATATACAGACAGATAGATAGACAAATAGATTGATAGATTGATTTATTAAGAAAAAGATAGACATACAAATAGATAGGCAGATAGACAAACAGATACACAGACAGATAGATAGACAGATAAATAGAAAGATAGATAGACAGATATATAGATAGACAGATAAACAGATAGATACACAATAGATAGAAAGACATAGATAGATAGATATATAGACACATAGACAAACAGTAGATAGATACATATAATGATAGATATACATACATATAGACAGATCGAGAGACAGACATATAGACAGATAGATAGACAAACATATATATAGACAGATAGATAGACACATAGATAGATAGACAGTTAGATAGACATATATATAAACATACATATAAGTGAGATAAATAGATAGATAGACATATAAATAGATAGATAGATAAACAGATAGACAAATAGACAGATACATAGACATATAGATAAATAGAGAGACAGATAGATATATAGATAAATAGCTAGACAAATAGATATCAAATATATATACATATAGACATACATATATACATATAGATGGATAGATAGATAGATAAATAGATAGATAGATTGAGTGATAGACAGATAGATAGACAGACAGATAGATATATAAATAGATAGATGGATAGATAGATAGATAGATAAACAAATAGACATATAGACAGATATATAATTAGTTAGACAAATAGACATACAGATAGATAGACAAATAGACACATAGTCAAATGGATAGACAGGCAGAAAGATAGACATACATATAGATAGATAAATGGAAAGACAAATCAATCAACAGATAAATAGACAAATAGATTTATAGATAAACAATAAAAAAGGCAGATATATAGAAAAACAATTTGATAGACAGACAGACAAATAGATATATAGATAGATAGACAAATAGAAAGATAGACAGATAGATAGGTGGATAGATAGAAAGATAGATCGATAGATAGACAGATAGATAGATATACAAATAGATAGAAAAATGGATAGATAGACAGATAGATAGAACAATAGATAGATATATAGATACACAAATAAATAGATAGAAAGAAAGATTTATAAACAAACAGATAGATAGACAGTTAGAGAGACAAATATAATTATAGATATATAGGCATATAGATAGATAGATAGATAGATAGACAAAAAGAAAGATATATATATAGATAGATAGACATATAAATAGATAGAGAGACAGATAGTTAGACAAATAGATAGACAAACAGATAAATATACAAATTGATAGATAGATAGATAGATCGTTAGATACACAGAATTATTGATAGTCAGATAGATAGATAGATAGAAACAAAAATATGTGAGACAAATAGACAGACAGATAGATAGATAGAAATACAAATAGATAGACAGAATAATAGACATACAAATAGACAGACATATAGATAGACAGAAAGATAGACACATTGACAAACAAATAGATAGACATATTGATAGATAGACAGACAGACAAATAGATAGACAGAAAAATACATACACAGATGGATAGATAGATAGACATATAAATAGGGTAGACAAATAAATGGACATATAGACAGACAAATACATAGATAGATAGACAGATAGATAAATAGTTAGATAGATAGACAAATAGACACATAGATATATAGATAATAGGTGACACAAACAGACAAATAGATAGATAGACTAATAGACAAATAGATAGACAAATATATAGAATGAGAGATAGACAGATAGATAGACTTACAGACAAATAGATAGACAAAAGGTTAGACAAATATATAGATAGATAGGACATATGGACATAAAGATAGACAGATAGATA
Organism: Sapria himalayana; assembly: GCA_029783825.1. Lineage (NCBI taxonomy): Eukaryota > Viridiplantae > Streptophyta > Magnoliopsida > Malpighiales > Rafflesiaceae > Sapria > Sapria himalayana. The sequence continues at coordinate 162,165 of JAREIK010001492.1, read as the reverse complement.
ACCATATAGATAGTTCGACATATAAATAGGTAGATCGATAGATAGACATAAAGATAAATAGATAGACGAATAAATAGAAAGATAGATGGTTAGATAGACAGACAGATTACCAGATATATATAAAGATAGACAGACATATAGATAGATAGTTAGATAGATAGATTTGTAGATAGATAGATAGACAAATATACAGATAGATAGATAGATAGACAGATTAGAAGTCAGACAAATAGACAGACAGATAGATAGACATACAGATAGACAAATAAAGAGACATACATGAAGACAAACAGACAGATAGAGAGTTATATAGATAGACAAATAGTTTGATAAATAGATCAAAATACATATAGATAGACAAATAGATAGTCAGAAAGATAGACAAATAGATAGACAAATAGGTAAGACAAATAGATAGACATATATATAGACAAACTGATAGATACACAAATTGATAGACAAATAGACAGACTATTTGATAGATAGAAAAGCAGACAGATGCACATACAGATAGATAGATATTTTGATAAACAAATAAAGAAACATATAGACAGACAGATTGATAGACAGACAGATAGACAGTCAAACAGACAGATAGATATATATATACAGACAAATAAACAAATAGACAGACAAAGAGATAGGTAGACAAATAGATAGACTAATAGTTAGACAATAGGTTAGACAAATAGATTGACAGATAGATAGATAGAATGATAAATAGTCAAATAAACAGATAAATAGATAGATAAATAGATAGGCAGAAAGATAGACAGATAGACAGACAGACAGATAAATAGATATAAATACAAAAATATAAATAAAAAAATAGAAAGAAAGATAGATAGATTTAAAGATATAAAGATAGATAGATAAATAGATAAATAAATAAACAGACAGACATATTGATAGATAGATATACAAACAGATAAACTAAAAGATTGACCGATAGATAGATAGACAAATAGATAAATAGATATAGAAATATATAGATAGACAAATAGACAAACATATAGATAGAGAGAAAGAAAGATATTTAAATAGATAAAGAAAAAGAAATACAGATAGATAGATAGGTAGACACACAGATAGACAGTCAGATAGACAGATAGATAGACAGACATATAGGTGAGACAAATAAACATATAGATAGATAGACAGACAGATAGACAAACACTTAGAAAGAAAGATAGACATACAGACAAATATACAGATATATAGATAGATAGATTGATACATAAATAGATAGACAAATATAAAGACTGATGAAATAAAGATTGAAAGATAGTCAGATAAATAGATAGATAGATAGTTAGATAGACAAATAGATTGCTAAAAAGATAGATAGAAAGATAGACAGATTGATAGTTAGTCATATAGATAGACAGAAAGAAGGATAGAAATAAAGATTGACATACAAACTGATAGATAGATAGATAGACATATAGACAAATAGATAAAATGATATATAGGTAGACAAATAGATAGACAGATAGACAGATAGATAGATAGATAGATAGTCAAATAGATAGATATATTAACAAATGGATAAATAGACAGATAAAAAAATAGATAGTCAGATAGATAGATAGGTAGATAGATAGATATATCGATAGACAGATAGATAGATAGATAGACATACAAATAGACAGACAAATAGTTAGACTAATCGGTGTGACAAATATATAGATAGATTGACAGATAGATTGATAAACATATAAATAGATAAATAGATATATATATATATATATATATATATAGACAAATAGATAGATAGCCATGTAGACAGATAGATAGACAAACAGTTAGTATGACATATAGACGAATAGATAGATAGATAAATAGATAAAAAAATAAAAACACATATAGACAGACAAATAGATAAATAGACAGATAGGCAAATAGACAGACAGATAGATAGATAGACAGATAGATAGACAGACAGATAGATAGATATAAAGACAGATAGACTAATAGATAGATAGAAAGAAAGAAATACAAACAGAAAGATAGATAAATATATAGATAAATTGATAGACAGATATACAAACATATAGATAGATAGATAGACAAATAGATAGAAAGACAGATAGATAGACAAATAGATAGATAAACATATTGATAAATAGTTCGACAGATAGATAGACCGATAGATAGATAGACAGATAGATAGAAAGGTAGATAAACATATTGACATACATATAGATAGATAGTCAGAGAGACAGACAAAAAATAGATAGATAGATAGACTTATAGATGATAGTCAGTCGGATAGACACATAGATAGGTGAGACAAATTGACAAATAGATAGATAGACAGATAAATAGATAGCTAATCAGATAGACATAAAGATTGACAAATATACAGACATACACACAGATAGATATATAAAAAATAGTTAGCTAGATAGAATTAAGATTAATAGATTGACAGACATATAGATAGATAGATAGATAAATTAGACAAATAGATAGATAGATATAAAGATAGATAAATAGATAGATAGAGAAATAGATAGACAAACAGACAAATAGATAGATAGATAGATAGATAGACATATATATAGATAGAAAGAAAGACAGATAGATATACTGACATATAGATATTTAGATAGACATATAGAGAGAGATAAATAAATAGACAAATAGGTAAGACAATTTTATAGACAGATTGATGGACATATATACAGACATATAGATAGATAGATAAATAGAGAGATAAATAGATAGATAGACAGACAGATAGACAGACATATAGACAAAAAGATAGACAAAAAGATAGTCAGACAAATAGACAAATAGACAAATAGACAAATAGATAGACAAATAGATAAATAGACAGACAGATAGAAAGAAAGGAAGATAGACAGATGGATATTTAGATAAAAATACAGACAAAAAGATAGATAAATATATAATAGATAGACAAATAGATAGAAAGATAGATAGATAAAAAGACAAATAGATAGACAAATAGTTAGACAGATAGATAGACATATAGACAGATAGACAGATAGACAGATAGACATACAAATATATAGATAGATAGATAAATATACAAATAGATAGACAAAAAGAAAGACAAATAGATATACAGACTGATAGATATACAAATAGTTAGATAGATAGATATACATATAAACATGTAGATAGAGAGATAGACCGACATATAGACAGACAGATAGAAAGATAGATAAATAGACAGATAGACAGATAGATAGATATAGAGATGGATAAACAAATAGATAAGTAGAAATACAAATAGATAGATAGATAGATATACAAATAGATAGAAAGATAGATTTGCAGATAGATAGATATATATACAAATAGATAGATATACAAATAAATAGACATTAGACAAACAGACAGACATATAGATAGATAGATATATAGAGAGATAGACAGATAGACAAGTAGTTTGAAAAACAAATAGATAAATAGTTAGATAGAAATATATACATATATATAGATAGTCAGATAGACACATAGTTAGACACACAAATAGATGAGAAAATAGATAGACATATAGACATACAAATAGATAGATAAATAGATAAAATAATAGATAGATAGAAAGATAGAAAGATAGAGAGATAGACAGAAATATAGACAAATAGATAGAAAGATAGATTAACAGATAGATTGAAAAATATATAGACAAATAGAGAGATAGACAAATAGATAGACAAATACATAAACATATAGACAGACATATATTCAGATAGACAAAAATATATACTTACGAATAGATTGAAAAATAGATAGACAGATATATCAGATAAATAAATAAATAAATAGATAACCAGATAGATAGACATATAGACAGACTAATAATCTAATAGATATACAGATAGATAGATAGACAAATAGATATATAAACAGATAGATAGAAATATAGACAGACAAATAGGTCAAACAAATAGATAGAAAGATAGACAGACTAATAGACACATTGATAGAGAGACAGATAGACAAATAGATAGATAGACAGACAGACAAATATATAGATTAATAGATAGATAGATAGATAGACAAATAGGCAAATAATAGGTGAGACAAATAGACAGACAGATAGATAGAGAGATAGTTAAATAGAAAGATAGACTTATAGATGGATAGATATATAGACAAATAGAGAGATAAATAGATAGAAAACAAACTAATCGACATATAGAAAGATAGAGAGATAGATAGATAAACAAATAGATAGATATATAGATAGATAGATAAATAGACATGGAGATAATTAGATAGACAAATAGATAGACAAATAGATAGATAGAAATATAGAATGATAGAAAGATAGATAGATAGAAAGTTAGATAGTCAGATAGACAAATAGATAGACACAAAAATAGGTTAGATAAATTGATAGACATAAAGAAAGAAAGATAGATAATATAGAAACATAGATGACAGAAAGCCAAATATACAGATAGATAGATAGGCATATAGTTAGACAAACATATAGATGGACAAATAGACAGACTGATAGATACCAGATAGATAGAAAGATAGGTGAGACAAATAGACAGATATATAGATAAACAGATAGATAGACAAATAGATAGACAAGATATATAAATAATTAGATAGATAGACAGATAGACATAATTATCGACAGATAGATAGATAGATAGACAGACAGATAGATACATAGACAATAAATGAGTCTAATAGATAGATAGATACATAGACAATAGGTGAGTCTAATAGATAGATAGATAAACATATAGATAGATTGAAAGATATACATATAAATAACTAGACAGATAGAAAGATTTATAAACGAACATATATACAGATAGATAGACAGATCGATAGATAAAAATATAGACAAACAAATAGACAAACAGACAGATAGATAGACATATTGTTATATAGATATACAAATAAATAGAAAGATAGAAAAACAAATAGACATACATATTGAAAGATAGATAGTTAGATAGATAGATAGGTACATAGACAAATAGATATACATATAGATAGATAGACATATAGAAAGAAAGAAAGACATATATAAACAGATAGAAAGACCTAGGTAGATAGAGAGATAGATTGATAAATATATAGATAGACAAATAGATAGATAGATAGATATATAGTCAAATAAACATGTAGATAGACAGACAAATAGGTGAGAAAAATAGACATACAAATAGATAGACAAATAGAAAGATATACATATAGATAGACAGATAAATAGACATATAGACAAATAGATAGACAAACATATAAAAAGACAAATAGATAGATAGACAGACAGATAGATAACCAGACAAATAGATAGACAAATATACAGATAGATACACAGACAATAGGTGATACAAAAAGATAGATTGATAGACAGATAGATAGAATGATAGAAAGATAGGTAGACATACATATAGATAGACAAATAGATATATAGTCAGATAGATATATAGATAGATAGACATTAGGTGAGCCAAATAAATAAATAGATATATAGACAGATAGATAAATAGAAAGATAGAAAGATAAATATACAGACAGATTATAGATAGACAGATAGATATACAAACAAATAGATAGACAAATAGAAAGGTAGACAGACAGACAGAAATATAGATAGATATATAGAAAGACATATAGATATATAAATAAACAGATAGATAGAGAGACAGACAGATATATAAACAAATAGATAAAAGAGAGACAGACAGATAGATAGGTAGACAAATAATTAGATAGATAGATAGACAATTAATTATACAAATAGATATATAGATAGAGAGATAGATGGATAGATAGATAGATAGACATATAGATAGATAAATTAATAGATAGATAGACAGATAGATAGAAAGATTGATAGACAGATTGATAGAAAAAAAGATAGATAGATAGATAGATTGACAGATAGATTAAGAGATAGAAATTTAAACATACATATAGTAACATAGACAAATTGATTGATAGATAAATAGAGAAAGAGATAAACATATAAATAGATAGATAGATAGTCAGATAGAAAGACTAATAGACAGACAAATAAATATTTTAAACAAATAGACACATAGATAGATGGACAGACAGACAGACAACTAGATAGATAAATAGACAAATAGACAAATAGATAGATAGACGTATAGACATAATGATAATCAGAATGATAGATAGACATATAGACAGATTGATAAGCTGACAAATAGATAGATAGATAGACAAATAAACATATTGATAGACTGGAAGATAGATATATCGAGAAAAAGTTACACAAATATATAGATAGATAGAGAGATTGACAGATAGAAAGAATGATAGATAGACATATAGATTGACAAACAGATAGATAGATACATAAATAGATAGTTAGATAGACAAATAGACTAGTAGATAAATAGGTAGATATATAGATAGATAGATAGACATATAAACAAATTTGTAGACAGACAGACAGATAAATAGATAGATAGACAGACAGATGGATTAATTGATAGAAACATGGATAGATAGACAAATACACAATCATATAGATAGACAAATAGATCGATAAATAGATAGAGATATAGAAAGACATAAAGACAAATAGGTATACAGACAGATAGATAGTAGATAGATAAATAGATGCATAGACATATAGATAGATAGACTGATAGACATGTGGATAGATAGATAAATAGAAAATCATATAGATAAACAAATATATTGATAGATATACAAACATATAAATAGATAGAAAGGCTGATAGATAGACAGGCAAAAAGGCTGACATATAGACAGACAGATACACAAATAGATAGATAGATAGATAGATATGCATATATACATATACACATATAGACAGACAGATATAGAGACAGATAGACAGATAGATATATAGATTGATCGATAAATAAATAGTTAGTTTGATAGATAGATATATCAACAAATAAATAGATAGATAGACATGGAAATAAAAATAGATAGAGAAATAGATAGACAAATAGATTTATCTGTCTATTTGGCTATATATCTCTCTATCTATATGGATATCTATCTAACTGTATATCTTACTATCTATAATTTTTTCATTATGAATATCTATCTATCTATCTATCTAAGTGTATGTCTATATGACTATCTATCTAACTAACTAACTATTTATCTTTTTATTTACCTATCTAACTTTTTATCTATCTATCTATTTATCTATCTTTCTATCTGTCTATCTATCTATCTATATCTTTATTCATCTACCTATATAGCTATCTAGCTATCTAGATATCTAGCTATCTAGTTATCTAACTAACTAACTAACTAACTATCTGTC